>LZPO01017423.1:159858-199294 GCA_001675575.1 Neotoma lepida
CAACATAGCGGAGGTATGCCTACCACCAATTCTGCTCACTGCAGTCTCTGGGAAACAGTGGGTCTGTGTCTCCATCCAGCAGTGTGTTGCCCAGAAATCTTTTTTTCTTTCGTCTGTACTAGCAAAAGCTAAATCCATCATGCAGCCATACTGCACAACTTAGAGATGCCTCTGTGTACCGCATAGCAGGAATCCGCCATGTTGCAGGTCAAGCCCAAACGCTGCGGCATCTTGCAGCCCGCATTAGACATGAAGCAGGAACCTATTTTTGGCTCTGTTTTAGAATCTCTTATTAAGTTCTCTCAGGTTGCAGGTGTAAACTCTTGCCATCATGTANGGGTGCCATTTGTAGGAGAATAGTTTATCCAGGTCCCACAAGGCCCCACAGTCCCACAGCCACTTATAAAATTATTACTCAAGTGCTTATATTAATTATAACTACTTGGCCATTAGCTCAGGCTTATTACTGACTAGCTCTTACACTTAAACTCAGCCCATTTCTATTAATCTGTATGCTGCCACNTGTTCCATGGCTTTACCTGCATCCCATTACATGTTGCTCCTTGGGCAGCTGGCCAGCATCTCCTGACTCAGACTTCCTCTTCCCAGAATTATCCTTGTCTGCTTATCCCGCCTATACTTCCTGCCTGGCTACTGGCCAATCAGTATTTTATTTATCAACCAATCAGAGCAACACATATTCACAGTGTACAGAAAGACATCCCCAGCAGCCTGTGAACCCTATGAACTCATAAGTCATAAGGAAAGTGTCACTGTGCCATGTCCCAAGATAGAATCACAGCAGGCCCTTTGTGCAGACTCTGCCCTAAGCTGCAGCTACCTTGCAATAGACCTTAGAGTCTTATCAAGAGGAGACTCAGTATCCATATCCCTTATTCAACATTCAAAGAGTTTCAATGGGAACTAACAGTTGCTGTGGGATGATCCTTTTATACATTGCAACTTTTTATTACTCTCATTAATTAATAAAAAAAGCTGTTGGGTCTATAGCAAGGCAGGATAAAGTTAGGCAGGGCAATCAAACTGAGGACTGGGATGAAGAAGGCTAGAGTTGGAGAGATGCCAGTGAGCCACCCAAGAAGCAAGATGCTAGAGGACAGGTAAAACCATGAGNCACATGACAATACATAGATTGATAGAAATGGATTAATTTAAGTATAAGAGCTAGTTAGTAATAAGCCTGAGCTATTGGCCGAACATTTTGTAATTAACATAAGCTTTTGTGTGTTTATTTGGGACCAGGCAGTCAGGACAGAAAAACTCTATCTCCATTTACAAACAGCAGTGCCTAGTTTGAGGGGTATCTTTAAAAATGTAAAATATACAATTAGGGGAGAGTGGTAGGTACTTTAATATTTGAAGACTCACTTTCATGATGAAGAAAGGTAGCTTACATAGATTTTGTGTTATATCACTATTGCCTTNTTTGCAATCTCAAATAACATGTGTATTAAGTTTGTTTTCTTTGAAAACTGAATGCCTAAAGTTTTGAGAATCAAGGTTAAGAAAATATAATGGCTTACAGAGCTAGAATCTCAAACTCAGGTGATTTAGAGCAGCAGCTAGGTTGAGATTCATCAATGTGGATTATTCTACTGGCACCATGCAATATGGGATCAGTTTCTCCATATGCCCTAACTTCCTTCCTGAGAACCATGGAGCAATAACTATTAATTGTAGAGTGATAAACCCAGCCTACATTTCTGTATCATTGAGACACTTAATAAGCATGCTTTTAAAGACACTTTGCAAAATGGAGAGTCCTTAAAAAGGGGAGGGGATAAAATGAAATCACCTTCCTATTAAGTTCTTGAAGTACANATAACTGACTTTACAAAAATTCTAGAATATTAGCATGACTTAGCAATATAAATAATTGAAAACATACAACAAAACTTCACACTAGCTGCATTTCCTGTGCTTAGTAACCATTGTATCAAAAAAAGACTGTCCCTGCTGACCTTCCCCAGCCTTCTACAGGTTGAGTTCAACAGAAGAAAGATCCAGAAAAGGCAGGATTTGGAAGCTCAAATAGAAATGAAGCCTTTAATAATCATACTCTCCAGTTGCCCATGTCAAAGCATGTTCTCTTTGCTCCTGAAATTCTTTGTGATTTTTCTATGACTCTATGTGGTTATAGGAGTCAATATATCTGCTTGTGTTATTATATTCAGGGCTTTTCCCAGACTATGTCTCATTCCTCTTCATATGTCTAGTTTCTGTTACTGTTAAGTATTATAAATGAGTAAAGACAAAATGTTAGAATATAAATTCAAGATCTGAAAAAAATTAAAAGTAAACTTGGTTGGACACAGAGGGAAACAAGATAGAGGTGTTGGCATCAGAAGTCAGTGGCCAAGGCAGCTGTGGGGCTGGCAGCAGCCCCAGCTATAGGACAGGCAGCAACCGCAGTGGTTTGTTGGATAAATGGAAGATTGATAATAGGCCTATAAAAATTGATAAGTGGGATGGATCAGCTGTGAAAAACTCTCTGGATGATTCTGCCAAAAAGGTACTCTTGGAAAAACACAAATATGTGGAGAACTTTGTCTAATTAATGATCACCTCACAGTCCGTACCATCTGCTTTTTTGCCATAGTGGCTTTGATTTGGGATTACATGTACCCCTTTCCAGAGTCCANGCCAGTTTTGGCTTTGTGAGTCATATCTTACCTTGTAAGGATGGGGGTTCTGAGCATCTATACCTCATATAAGGAGAAGAGCATCTTTCTTGTGGCCCACAGAAAAGACCCTACAGGAATGGATCCTGATGATATTTGGCAGCTGTCCTCCAGCCTCAAAAGGTTTGATGACAAACACATCCTAAAGTTGACCTTCATCAGTGGGAGGACAAAGCAGAAGTGGAAAGCCGAGTTCACCAAGTCCATTGCTAAGNTCTTTGATCACAGCGGACACTAGTCATGGATGCACATGAACCTGAAATATCCAGGTTCCATGACAGTCTTGCTACAGAAAGAAAAATTAAATAGCCAATTCTAAAAGACAAAAAAGTACACTTGGTTGACCCTGGTGTGGTAGGTAGTACACACCTGCTGGGAGGCGAAAGCAGGAAGACTGGGTCATCAGCTGTGGTCATCAGCTGTGGTCATCAGCTGTGGGCATCAGCTGTGGTCATCAGCTGTGGTCATCAGCTGTGGTCATCAGCTGTGGTCATCAGCTGTGGTCATCAGCTGTGGGCATCAGCTGTGGTCATCAGCTGTGGGCATCAGCTGTGGGCAGAATTTGAATCCGGCCTGGGCTACATAAATCCTAATACATAAATAAATGCTTGATTCCCAGAATCAAAACATCTGTAAAACTCTATTTATAATTTCTAAAACTCTATTTATAAATTCTAACTTATGTTTTAAATATTATATTCCTTTCTTACTTCCATCTCTTTCCTATTTTCTCTGCTCCTTACTATTTACTGAAAAGCAATATACAGGTGTAAATGGATAGGAAGGCAGTCTAGCAAGCCTGACAGACTGACTATGAATAGGAGGAACTGAGCAGATAATATACTAAACAACAGTGGCCATTACCTCCTTACTGTCAGGGAAGGAAGATATTTTGACTAAGAGTGAGACTATAATAAGCCATAATGAGAGGAAGTAGCAACCACAGGGATAGATGGGTACTTATACATAAATGTACAATGTATATGGTGATACACACACACGCATGTATAGAGAGGACATGTATGTAGAAGCAGTGTGTGTACAAATCTCAGTTTCTCCCTGAGAAATGCCTAGAGGCAGCTCCATCCCGGATGGGCAAGCATATCCAGCCCCCAGCAGCTGGTTTCTAATTGCCACGCTCCTCAAAGAAACAGCTTCTTGGAGAAATGACTGATTCTAGTATAGGGACAAGGAAGTGAACCTGGGTCATCAACTGTGCCATAAACTGAGGAAATGCTGAAAGAATGCTAGGGACATGTCAAAGGGACATAAAAGNCAAGCTGAGCATGGTGCCTCATGCCTACAATCTCAGCACTCAAGGGGCTGAGGCAGGAGGAAGGCAAGTGCCAGGTGAGACTGGGCTACACACAGAGGCTTTGTCTCAACAAATAAAAATGCCTAGCACTCAGAAACCCAAAGCAGGAAGATCAAGACACTTAAGATTACCCTCATCTACACAGTGAGTTCCAGACTAGCCTGCAGTCTGAGCTTCATGAGAACCCATCTCAAAAATAAAATCAAAACAATACACATAGCAACTACCTTGAGAGTGCTCATTCCTACTACACAAATCTCAGAAAATTTGATCCCCAAAGTAAATCAGGTAACATAAATAAGTGGGAGTTTAATATTAAGCAATATAGAAACAATGAAGGCACTAAAAATCAAAACTTTTAAAACCAATATAATCCTTAATCAGGCAAAAGTAGGCTAATGGACAAAAGTAAAACGTATTTTAGCCTCAAAATTTCTTCTTACAAAGTAATTAAAAGGTNTAACAAAATAGTATGCTTCTAATAGAGGAACTTCACAAACATAACCTGTTTTTGTTTGTTTTTTGAGATAGGATCTTGCTATGTAGCCTTAGAGGCTCTGAACTCAGAGATCCTCCTGCCTCTGCTTCTCCATCTGAGGGATTAAGGGTGTGTGCCACTATGCCTAGCCCCACAAATAGTATCTCACTGAAATAACTAAACCAGACATTGCCAATAAGAGGAAACCACTGACACCACATGCCATATTATGGGATGTAGGAAAAATAGCATAATTGTGAAAATTTTATTAAAAGGGGGATTGCCTGGATAGAATTATTAACAAATATTAGTTCTCTNATGATATGTTAATAAATCTTGNCCACTAAAAACGTAATAAAAGATAAGTCAAGAAAAATATTAAATAAACCCAAGTTCAGCTCAGGGACTATTTCTGNAACAACTGACCTGTAATCTTCATAAGTGACAGGGCATGAGAGTCAAGGAAAGAGGGAAGGAGAAGCTGTTCCAGGGTAAATGACATCAGCTACCTCACTGAGTCTGGACTGCACCCCTGTGTCATAGAGGACATTGTTGAATCGACTGGCCAGGAAGATGGCTCTGTGTGAAAGGTTGCAGATATTTTTGTGTTATGTTGTAACTCTTACCCANGTTTGAAACTGTTCCAAACTCAAAAGTGAAGAACACAATGTCAACCTGTTACTCTCTGTGACTGACTCTGGTGAGTGATGTCCATACCAAGAACATCATCTTCATGTGTTCCTTTGTGACTATGACTCCCCATAATCTAATGTACATAAGAAAAGTGGCACATTTAGAGAACCAAGTTACTCACTGTGAAAATACAGTAAGTGCTGACTCACCAAATGCCTTGCAGGGAATTACCAGTTGTTGTTATTAGTGTTGAACAGTCATGCAGCGCCCATATTGTTATTCATAATTCAGCAAAAGTAATGGCTCCTTCGAGTTATCCTTCAAAAAAACCAAAGCTAACATACATATCAGACACATCCTAACACCATGCTTACAAAGATAAGGAAACCCCTTTTCAGAGGTCAAATGTCACAAAGGAAAAGAAAACACTAGACTCACATTATTCTTCTCNCTTTTATTTCAGGTTAGAGAAGGCACAAATCCAGGTGTCCATAAATTACTGCTCCGTAGTTTGAAAGGAATGACAATGACATCCTGTTTGTGCATGGCCAATTAAGTATTATGCTATATCTTTGAAACACCAGGCCACTCATACTTCATCAAGGCTGTGCTATCAAGTGATAATACTTATTACTGAGGATACTGGTGTCTACATGGATGATGCACTAGCTCTCTGTCCTGACTCTCTACTATAACAGGAGTCAGAGGCATCCAACGAAGACAAAACCGGAGAAAAACTGTTGTCAGCTTGCTGCTTTTCCCTTCACATCAGGGATTCCTGAACATTCATATTTGCTACAAAGAAAACAAATTTAATGTACTTCTTCAAAATCTCTTTACTTCCCCCAGTGAGTCTTTATGCCAACATCTATGCTTCCCTCTTCCAACACTGGGTTTGACACAAGCATTTTGTTTCCATCATCATTCCAACCACAGATGCTACATAAAGAAATGACAATACAATTTCTCCTATGAAATAACAATACCAGCAATGTCACATTGAGAGACAGCCATAGCTCATGCACACTGTGAACAAACTCTAAAAATGGCATTACTTGAAAGAATGCTAGGGACTTTAGATAATCTATGCAAACCCACAACATCTACAGTACTTCAGATAAAATTTCATTTGTAAGCTAAGAGTGGTNCACTGAATGTATACTAAGAATACTTGAATACTAAACAGCATCTATTGANCCTTGTAATTTTAAGTATTAGCCAGTATATTAGTATCCCATTCTGAGGACAGGTTTAGTANCCTATGCAAAGTAGCTGGTAAGTGGCAATCATAACTAAATAGNACTTTTAGTAGGCAGTCTGGCTTGAGAAACCAAGTCTTATTAATTAGCAATTTCTCTCTCATGGGAGGTCTTCTAGTGATTGCCAACACTTGTATTGTCAACTTTTTCCAATTTAATTTAGCAGCTCTCAAGTTACAGCATTTCAAATTTAGAATTTTTAGATAATCACTCCAGTAGACATAAGGATTCACTGCTGAAAATTTATTAGGTAGCTCAGTGAAAGAGCACTTGCCTACCATGGACAAACCTCTAAACTCAATCACCAAGACTTGAAAAAAAATCCTACTAAGTAAGTTCAAATCATATTAAAAAATTTAAGGTATATTTGAAATGGAACCTTATAATTTAAGAAGACAAGGACTAACAGTAGATATTGTAGCCTAGACTAATGGGTAAAATCAAGAGCAATTTTTAAATTTTATTTATTATTTCTTGTGGTATTGGATATTGATACGTACAATTCTATAGATATTGTCAAAAGAATACAAAGACAAGCACCCCTAGACACACAATTGCCAAAAAAATAAAGACAAACATTACAAGTGACCAGAGAATAAAAGACCAGCTACTTTCACAAGAGCAAAATTATGCTAGTAGCTCACTTGCCAGCAAAACCAATGGAAGCAAAAGGACAANNGAATTACATGACTTAAAGTGCTAATAAGGGGCCAGAGAGATGGCTCAGTGGTTAAGAATNCTTGCTGTTGGAGTTGACTGCCAGCCTGTGTCAGGTGGCTCACATCTGTAGAGGACCTAACTTCCTCTTGTGCCCTCCATGGTGCCTATCACACAGAAACTAACACATANACATAAATAAAAATTTAACAAAATAAATCTTTAAAGTGCTAATAAAAAATTAGTGCCAGGCATAATGGGTCACACCTATAACCCTGTAATCTCAGCCACTAGAAGGCAGAGGTAAAAGGTTCACTGCAAATTTAAGGCCAGCTTGGTCTACACAGGAAGTTTGAGTTCAGGAAGTTTACTATAGAAATACTGAAATAGTACAAAAAGCCTGATAATAACTTTTGCCATCTTATTGAATCAAAATCTTACTGAATGGATAGACTTGCTGGCCTTGCTAATTTAGCAGCCACAACCACGTGTTCTACATGAATCTCTACATAAATCTAAAACANAATTCCTCACATATACAACTCATAGTTTAAGTGCTNGAAAGCTACACAAGGCTACCNTATTTGACAGTATAGAGACTATTTACAGCATCACAGACAGGATAGTTGGTTGTTTTTTACTGGCTCTTTGGGCCAGCTCCCAAATAATCACACAGAGGCTTATTCTTACCTAAAAATGCCCAGCCTTAGCTTGGCTTGTTTCTAGCCAGCTTTTCTTAAATTATCCCATCTACCTTTTGCCTCTGGGCTTTTTCCTTTTCTTACTTCTGTAATCTTACTTTCACTCTTACTCCATGGCTGGCTATGTGGCTGGGTGGCTGGCCCCTTCTTTTCTCACTCCTTGATCTCTCTTGCTTCCCTATCCATCTTTTTCTCCTATTTATTCTCTCTTCTTGCCATCCCCCATCTCCTTTCTCCTGCCTTGCTATTGGCTGTTCAACTCTTTATTAGGCCAATCGGGTATTTTAGACAGGCAAAGTAACATAGCTTCACAGAGTTAAACAAATGCAACATCAAAGAATCCAATACATCTTTGCATCTTTAAACAAATGTTCCACAGCATAAACAAATGTAACACATCCCAAACTAACATTCCACAACAAGGCAGTTCNACTAATGTCACTAAAGTGGTGACAATCAGTAACTAACATTACAAAAAGAGAAACAACAGAAAAATCAAAGTACAAAGAAACATGTTATTAATATACAAAACTACTGAGATGCATTCAGCAAGGTCTAAAGCAGTAGTTCTCAACCTTCCTAATGCTGCAACCATTTAATACAGTTCCTTATGTTGTGGTGACTCTCAGCCATAAAATTATTTCATTGGTACTTCATAACCATAACTTTGCTACTATTGTGAGTAGCAATGTAATATCTGATATGTGATATTACAACCCAAAAGGTTGTAGCCCACAGGTTGAGAACTACTGCTATAGATGGTGAAAAACTACATAGGAAAAAAAAGTGAAAACTAAGGAGCGCAATATACGGACCAAAACTAGTAGGATCCTGATTCTAAGAAAATATTTGGTGGACATGTGTGTGTGTGTGTATGAGTGTGTGTGTGTGTATGAATGTGTGTGAGTGTGTATGAGTGTGTGTGTATGAGTGTATGAGTGTGTATGAGTGTGTGTATGAGTGTGTATGAGTGTGTGTGTGTATGAGTGTGTATATGAGTGTGTGTATGTATGTGTGTGTATGAGTGTGTATATGAGTATGTGTGTCCACATGAGACACCAAGCTTGTGGAGGTCAAAGGATAACTTGCTGGAGTTGGTTCTCTCCTTCCATTATGTGGCTTCAGGCAGCTTTACAGGCTGAGCCATCTCATTGGCTCATGATTTCAAAGTTTCAGAAACCAATTTTGTCATCAGGAAAATCTAAACACCAAGTAGACAAACAGTGGAGGAAACCTGATTGGTCCTGAGTTATTCAAACAAAANGAGAGCTATTTTAAGTGTTGGTAATTGCTTTGGTTTAGACATGAAATAAAGACTTGGAGGCAGGGCAGTGGGGAGGTGGGGGCTACCAGAAGAATTTAAGTCATTTGGGCATGTTCCTAACAGAAATATCAGGACTCCAGTCCCTTTCATACTTTCCAGCAACAAAGAAGTGAACAGACCTCCTCCACATGTCCGTAGAATGATCTACTGTGCAATCATAGGCCCAGTGCGAGAGAGACAGGGATCATGGACCAAAAGCTCTGAAACTGTGAGCCAGCAACAAACCTTTCCTCTCTTTTAAAGTCACCCCAGGTATTTTGTCATGGTAGTGGAAAGCAGACCAACCCAATCTTGCTGGTGTAACTTCTGAGTAAGTTTGAAATTTGATGTATGATTTTACCTATAAAATCTTAAAACAGCTTGTTTTAAATGAATCTGCTTGAACATCTCTCATTTTAGAATGGTATGCCCATCTTAAGATACTCAGCTCAAAAGCAAAGCTCCTTTTGTGTGTACGGATAAAAATTAATGTATAGGATTTGACACTTAACAAAAGTGTCTCTGTTGGTATTGATTCAAATTCAAATTCACTCAAGTTTGCCGAATGTTTATTATAGAGCAACCACTATATAGCCAGGATGGCAACTCACATCTGTAATCTTAGTACTCAGGAGGCTGAGGCAGGAGGATCATCCTGGGTTCAAAGCCATCACACAGTGAGTTCCAGCTCACTCTAAGCTGCAGTGAGACCCTGTCCCAGGCAAGCACTGTAAAAACACTTTTTAAAAGGTCTGAACTATAGAGGCTCATGTCTAGAATCCTACTACTCAGTAAGGTGAGGCAGGATTAACAGTTCAAGACCAGCCTGGGCTACATAGTGAATTCCAGCCCAGCCTAGGCAACTGAGNCATTGTCTTCAAAGCCAAACCAAAATACAAATGTCTAAATTATATAGTATTAATTACAAAGTTTCTTTCAATTTTCTTTGTAGTACTGGAGATAGAATGAAGGGCCTTAAACATGGACTCTACCATTGAGCCATCTCCCCCGCTTTTTTGTTTTCTGTAACAAATGACTAGAGTTTATGTTAATGCAATGGTTAACTTTAATGAGTACCAGAATCACCTAGATGTAAGCACAAAGACTGCTGGGCCCAACCCTAGAGTTTCACATTCCTAGGTCTGGAGTGGAGGCTGGGGTTTCTTGCTTTCCCGGGTTCCTAGCTAATAATGCTTCTAGTCCATTACTGTCTTACCTCATTCCAGTTGCAGTCATTTAGAAGCAGTAATGCAGTAGTATATTCACATCTGCATTGGTGGGACAATCCTCTAGATAATTGTTTCAGCAATGCTTTAAAGATTACTTTTTACTATTTTCAATTATGTGTATGTGGGAGGGCAGATGCACATGAGTTCAGGTACCTGAGGAGGTCACAGGGATCAGCCTCTGGGAACAGGAATTACAGGCANCAGTGAGCACCAAAGTGGGTGCTGGGAACTGAACTCTGGTCCTTTGCAAGAGCAATGTGTAACTGATAAACCATCCTCCAGCGTTTCAGCAATGCCTTAATTCTCCCTCATTATACAACTAGAGTAAAGACCCCACCCCCAATTGGGCTTACTTAGGCTAATATTTGAGATTCTTTTAAAAACCAATTTACTTATAAAACCATCTTACCCATTANGGGTAATATCAATTGCAGTAAAAGAAACAAAAATCTAAAAACATGACCAGAAGAGCTAGCTCAGTGGTAGAGCACTTGTCTAGGACTCAGGGCTCTGGACTCAATCTCCAGTATGGGGTGGGGGGTGGAAAAGACCCCCAAATTGAAAGTAATTTACAAGTAACAAGCATTTTGAAGAGCTATAGTAGTTTTGGATTTTTAATTTCTGTGGAGTAGTATTTGATCACTAGCTAGAAAATAACCAAAACTTCAACTTTTGTTTCTTGGGGGGTGGGGGAATGTTAAGATTTGTATCNTATCAAAATGCTATAGAAATCAAAGAAAATGACCTAGATTTCAAGGAACTAAGGATGTTTAGACTTTCCTAAGTTCTACCAAGCTGCCCTTTTGTGCTATAGCACACAGGTCCTAATAAAAAACATACTGTGAACTTTCATCATTCCTACTCCAAAATGTCTTTTTTTCGAATACATAAGCAAGAAAATACTCCAGTTACTAATATATTCAATGCTTACTATGAGCCATAGTAATATGCTTACTTTTATTCAATGAAACAAACCCTACAGTAGACATGACCTTGGCTTACAAATGAAGAAACTAAGAGTGACATTAAACTGACCAAGACAAGTCTAGAAAGCAGGTTCCATTATCAAGCATGAGCTTGTGTGGCNATTATCATGACACTACGCTCCATCTCAACAAATCCCTACTCAATAGGAATAGTTTATACACATTACTTCCCTCAACCATCTTAAGCTAAGTNGGTCTCCATGTTACCAGAACATTCACAAGTTTCAAAGGATTTGCTCAAAGGGCTACATGTATACCTGAAAGATGCCAGGATTGGTACACAAACTTTGAACCTCATGTTGTTTTTAGATAGTACAATTATTCTTCCCCAAATCTAACCTTCCATTCGATACTCCTATATTTTTCAATTTGCATAGAATTGGAACATTCTCTGGCTGTGGTCTACATGGAATATCTTTAGTCTTCAATACTTTAATATTAATTTATGATATTTTTGGTATCCTTTATTTGCTCATATAAAAGTTTTAAAAAGAAAAGAAAAAGAACCTGAATATTCTACATCAATACTATCTATCCATTTCCAGAATGTTCTGCAAAAATTAAAACTTTAATACAGAATCTCAATGCAAGCGTGGTGGTACATGCTTATAATCCCAGCACCCAGGAGGCTGAGGAGCTTGGCTACATAGGGAGACCTTATTTCAGAAAACCAGCAATGAAAAAAATTGAACTTCAAATGATAGTCTAACCCAAGATTCCAAGTTGCATTAATTTATTATTAAGAAATTGTTAATTTATTATTAAGAAACATTTTTGTAACTGTTACTGCTAAAATCATTGTTTATATGATGAAACTGTTACATTAAATAGAACACTGAAATATAATAGCAGATTTCTCTCCAGGTCATTATGAACAATGAAACTCTTCTCATCAAACCACTCCTGTGACAGCTTATTTTTCATTTGCAGTGCTAGGAATCGAACCCAGAGCCTTGCACCTGATAGGCAAGCACCTACTGTACCACATAATCCTAACTCCTACAAAAACACTCCATGTGCCATTTACTCTTGTTAAGCCACCATCCACCCACCTACAGTCTAGTCATCAAATTCCATCTACATATCCTAACACTGCACTTTTTAGCTTTCAGTAAGGATTTACCTCATCTTATGATTAATGATCTATCCAGGCTAACCATAACATTTATAATCNGTTTTAGCATAACTTTGGATATCTGAGTCTTTAAATATCAAAGGATATTTTAAAACTTTTTGTTCTACAGTAGTTAATTTGAATTTAGAATTTAGAATGTTTAATCCAATTAATAGTTTATATTAAACCAATTCATTTCAAATAGAGTTAACTATTTTAGAAATCTACTTTAGGTGNTGAAGATGTAGTTCATTGACAGGATGCTTGCTTCATAGACANGGGGCTCAGGGTTTGATCCCTGACACTTCAAAAAGACAAATATACTTTGGAAAAGAGTATACCTTAACTTAAAAAACCTAGATACAAAAGCAATGCCTAAACTCTTGAGATTTAAAGATTCATTAGCTTATTTGATTACTAGCTCTAACAGTGATAGCAAATTTGAATTTATCAAACCATAAATTTTTTAATGAAATGGCTTATATAAATACAATTTTACGCAATGCCCATTTTGCTGTTCTTTAAATATGGACTTGCTGGTCCACTTNTTAGCTACAAAACAAGGGTCAAGCGCTAGTTAACACAAACTTTCTTTTTTTTTTTGGTATCTCTATATAGCCTTGATAGCCCTAGCTGTCCTGGAACTCACTCTGCAAACCAGGCTGGCCTTGAATTCAGAGATCCGCCTGCCTCTGCCTCCCAAATGCTGTGATTAAATTCATGTACCACCATGCCTGGCCCAACTACTTTATATAGCAAGAACAAAGAAGGGAAGGCAGTGAAANTCTAAACTGATTTAGAATTCAGGAAAACAAGCTTTATTATTCCATCCTGGACTCAAGAGATTTGGGAGAGGATCCTGAATAATTCAGTATAAGTGGGAAAAAAATCTCCCAGAAAATAGCCTGTGAAAACCTCACCAGAGAAAATCCAAACTATTATAAAACTAAATAGCCCAGCTGATAAAAGTCCTTTTTACNTATCTAATTAAAAGCTGCAGCAGAAGTGGAAATCCAAATCCCGACTATTCTCCTAATGTCTCAAGTCATTTATTGGTAATTATTATCCACAGCTCTATAAACATTCACTAGTGCAGGTACATTTGACATGACAGCTCCACTTGGAGCTAATTCATTTTGTAACAAGAATCCAGGTTCCAAAATTTCAGTTGTCACTGAGTAAAAAAATTAAAAGCTCAAAACCAAAATGAGACCTGCTATTAAAGTACGCTTCCTTTGGTGAATTCAGAACAAACAGCTGTTGGNTTCTAACATAGGAAATATGCTCATTTGCTAATGTGTGATTACTGGAAAGAAGTCTCTTCCTGGAGATAAGAATTAAAGTTCTCTCCTCCTTGTAATTTCATTTTGTTTTTATTACAGTAGGAACAGCACCAGTTAACTGTCTTGAAATGGCTTTGCTACTTTCCCTATCTGCAGCACTGTACCACTGCCTCCTACAATCAGAGCTAAAAAGCTATGGAAATACTGTTCAGCTGATAAGCAAAATATTCAAGCTCAGAGCACATATCAAAAGGTATCTTACATATTCATTCNAGAGCTCATCAGGTGATATTAAAGCTTTCATCCCTCCCAAAATGCTACAAAAATATATGAAAAAAAAATGTTTCCAGCCAGCAGATAGAAATAAAACAAGTATTTTTAACTTATCTTATCTTGTTTTTAACAAGTATCTCTTATTTTAGAGACTATGTATTACAATAACTCCCTCTGATCGAATTCATCACCACTTTCTCCAGAAAGCCATTCATGTATCCAAGCATATGCATTTAGTCAACATGCTCATATTTACTGTATTAGAGTATTTTTAGGTTCAAGTGACAGTTCTTCTAACAATGAACTGTTCCTACAATAGCTCTAAGGCCCGAAAAAAGTTGTTTTAAACCTGTGTAAACAGATGCATAGCTATTTCTCAAGATTACACCCCCAAACATGCTTGTCAGGAAAATTAATCCATGCACTTGAATATACCACAAATATTTTCATTAATGCTGGACCAACTAAATTAAACATTGTCTAGAATTAAAGAGCTAGCATTAAAATTGATTCCAGAAAAATGTTAAAAAATCATCTGGCCAAAACCTCAAAAAAGAAAATACTTCCTTGTTATCCCATTGNGTTCAATTTGTGTGTGTGTGTGTACAATAACCTACCTTAACATTTCCATTCATTAGCATTTTTGTTTACAATTGTTTGCAATTTCTTGGCAAGGCTTCCCCCCAAAAGATACAAGCACAATACATTAGGCATATACACTCTTCAAAGTTTTATTTCACTAACTTCAGGTCAAATATTTCCACAAAATTGTTTTCTGGTCAATTACTAGCCTTTTTTGGCTTCCCAAAATGGTAGTACCAAAAGATTTGTGGGTCAGGGAAAAGAGACCACTTTAAGAAGCACTGCATTTACTCATCTTCCACAAGGCAACAGAGTTGGGTATCTGACTGTTCAACAAAACAAAGCTTTATTAATAGCATCCAGGAGGGCANACAGTCAAACAAGGCTGTAGACACTCTTCAACTTGTCAAAATCAGCCCAGGGAAAACGTATTCCACACCCATATAAAAGATGCCATTCATCTCTTCTTTTTCTGTTGCCGTAACATTTTTCTTCTTTTAATTATCATATCATGTAATTTCTCAAGTCCTTCCTTTAGTCCNTCCCCTATGATCGCACAGGTGGGCTGCAAATGCCAAGGAGTCGATGAGCTCAGTTCACCCATTGCTAACAATTTTTCAATTTCTGAGAGAGACAGTGAGTTCCTCAGGTCTTGTTTGTTAGCGACTATAAGCACAGGAACTCCTTGATTTTCTGATATCCTAGTTATTTTATGAAGTTCAGTTTTGGCTTCTTCCATTCTCTCAACATCGACNGAGTCCACCACAAACACAATGCCATCTGTGCATCGGGTATATGACTTCCACAGTGGCCTTAATTTCTCTTGACCACCTACATCCCAGAAGTGAAAAGTGACTGTTTTGGAATTGCCCAAGGTTACCTTAATTTTCTCAGTGTTAAATCCTTTGGTAGGTACGGTATTTACAAATTCATTGAACTGCAGCCTGTATAAAACTGTTGTCTTTCCAGCGCAGTCCAAACCCAGAATAACAATATGGAAGGACTGAAAGGATGGCAGGCTGGACAGGATGGAAGTCTGGTCTGACAGTCCATTCCCCATTTCCAGCTGCAAATGGTGTCCCAAACTGAACGCGTTCTTCTTATCTGCTTACAATTTCTCTTCCTGGGTGACCGAGCTACGAGACTGCTGGGGGGGGAAACGAGTATGTTATTACTGTGAACACATTAAAATGCGTTTTCTCTACTTTCTCTAAAAATAAGCACCACGAGGAACTTAATAAAACTTGCTGTAAGTAAACACACCAGATGAGATAGGAAATGTACGAAATCCAAACAAACGATGAATAATTATCACCAAAGGCTCCGATTCACTCTACTTGTAGTAACGTGTACTCTTCTCTCTTCTCTNCGATCCCCGAACCTCAAAAGCTTATTCTGAAGACAACCCAAGTCACCAGCATCTGNCGCACGTCACCCTATCCACCAAAGTGCCTTTTTCTTGGCAGAAAACTAAAAAAGGCAACGCTATCTGGGAGACCTAAGCGGGCATGTTTCACCGCGTAGCCAGGATCACTTTCCAGGCCCCCTCCCCGATACCAACGCTCTCACCTCCCGGGCTGGAGTCCGGATCCCGATGGGGAAACATGGGCCGGCGTCTCTCCGCGCGGGGAACGCGCCACGGCTCCGTCCGGCCAGACCTCGGCGCAGCTCTGGCGGCTGCGGCACAGGGAAGCCCAGACGCGGCCTCTGGCCACGCCCACCCCCATGGCCCACCCAGGCCCCGCGATCCCATTGGTCAGCGCGTCAGGGCCGCCATGCCACTCCCGCCCCAGCGTCCTAATTGGCGAGGGTGCCCGCCGCTCCCAGGGCGGCCGCGCCGGGCTCGGGCTCGGCCCTCCGGCACCACCTGTTGCCCTAAGCGGGGAACGAGGCATCTGGGAGGGAGCCGAGCCCCGCCGCAGGTCGGTCCGCCCGCCCCTCGGTACGCCGAGCGGTTCGGGCACTGACGCGTCCCCCGCACCCCCCCGGGGACCTCCCCTCCCCAGGCCGTGACCCCGCGCCACTCACCTGGCTGACGGTCCTCCGTCGTCCGGCCTCCGCGGCTGTCAGCCGCCGGGGAGTCCGTCCCCGGGCAGCGGCGAGGCCTGACGGCGGCCCGGCCGACGCCGCGCGCCAGCCCCGTTAACGGTGCTCGCCAGCCTCGCCACCGGCCGCGGCTCCGCCCCTCGCGCCGCGCCTGCCTGCCCGTGGGGGTCGCGCGCGCGCGTGCTAGCCGCGTCTCCTAGCAACGCCCAAACAAGGTCACGTTCCAACCCTCCCGGCGCCCGCGGCGGGCGGAGACGGGCGGGGCTTCGGCCGGCGCTTCTCGATCTTTCTGCCGCCGCAGGCTGGGTGCGATTGGGCGTCGCCGCTATTGCCCTGTCAGCCTCTGGCGGCCTCAGGACGGCGGCGGTGACTCAGGGTCCAGAGTGCTGGAGGACACTGGCCCCGCGGGCCCCTGACGTCACCGGGCGGCCTCCCCTGCCCCCTGCCTTTTGTGAGCCGTATTCCCTCCTACGTGAGTCTAGCTACGCCCCAGAACCCTTGGGACTGGAACCAGTGCCCCTGTTACGGAGGAGGAAGTACACTCTGAAACGCTGAGTGGCTTTCAGTGGCCCAAGAAAAAACGTGATGAAGCTGCATCTGATAACCTATAACTAGTGATGAAGCGCACAATACTCTCCATGAGATGTAGAATTTAATTGTGTCCCATTCTGTGTTTGACAGTATTTGCTAATATTCCGTTCTTTATAAGATAGAATGAACCAAGTTGATTCATGAGCCAGTTACAGAATGTGACCAGCAATCCTTTCAGAGTACTTATGACAACAAAGAAAAGGGTATATTAAACNCCTGGTAGAGTCCATGGGAAATTTTTATTAGGAAACTATAATAATGGTGTACTTTTAAAATGTACTTTAAAATATGGCCACGTCTGGCCAGAATATATATTGTAACTTCCCTAAGAAATTTTCTAGTCTTCTCAAGACTACTATTGCCAGTGGTGNTTTTTTTTNAGGAATAACATATAAAGACTTGTTTCTGTTGGGTTTTTTAATTTGATTTGGTTTGGTTTTGGTTTTTCGAGGCAGGGTTTCTTTGTGTAGTCTTGGACCAGGCTGGCTCAAATGCAGAAATTTGCCTCTCTTCCTCCTGAGTGCTGGGATTAAAGGACTGTGCTACCACTGCCTTGATTCTGGGTTTTGTTTTGTTTTGTTTTCAGTAACTGATATAAAAATCTAAGGAATAAGCACAGTGCTTAGCTTTAATGTAACATCATTAATTTTGGAAGAAAAAGCAAGAAATCTCAAATGACATGTTCTATCAAGTTACTGAATGTAATCTGAGCTCAAGATTGTTATAAGTATGGGATCTCATTAGCCATTTGCAGTCATTAGCCTGAAAAGTGAGAAAAGCTTTAGTGCAATAATTGCTCTCCTTGGGAATTTTAACAGGCATTCTTTATTAAGCTAGAATTGCTTGCAAATCTTCTTAATGTAAAATTCCACCATTTACAATAGTTTTAAAATCAAGTAGGCCCTTCAAGTATTCCTTGCTCAGTGTCATTTTTGCAGTCTTAGCAGCTGAACAAGTGAGATCTGCAAACAGACACAAGCCTTGCAGAAATCACTCACTGAACTGCACTGAACTGTTTCGCTCTGGGCTTTGGACTGCAACAGCCATCAGCAGACTACAGCCTGTTAGTTGAATTTAAGAGATTAGGAATTTTCATGTGTCTTAAAGAACCCCAGCAGAAAGAAAACTGCAGTATAGACCATCTGTGCCCCTACAAAGCTTTAAGTATTTGCCCTGTACCTCTATATAGAAAAATGTTTGCTATGCTTAATCTATAAGCAGTAATAGTTGCCATATAAAAACAGCAGCAAATGATTAAAAGCCATGATGTTTATGAAACCAACTCTTCACTTTGCTGCACAGAGCCTATTTAGATATTTTATGTATCTCCTATCCCAGGAAGATGTTACCTTTGGGCTGTAGCTCAAAAACTTCACGGCTGTGCCCTGGGGTGCCTTGGGGAACACTTCGGGGTTCTGTGGGAGATTGTAGTTTATGAGGGCAATACTGACATCTATTGGACTATGTTTGTAACTACAGCTATTAAGTTGTTTGCACCTATCTAAAGAAACGCCAGTTTGAAACTATCCTGAGACACTGACAAGTCTAGGCAGACACTAGAGCCTGAGAACTTCTACTTTTAGTTACAATTTTCCAGATTCAGCTCAATATCTCTCAAGTCAGAACCATCAGAAGAAGGACCAGGGGCTGATGNTCGTATTTCAAGTAAGTATTCTGGTCAGTTCATGACAAGCCATTTTGAGCAACTCTGGTTCTTAACCACAGACCTCAGAGCAGTTCTGATATTTGTAGCATTCAGCTTCTCTCCCATAACCCACCACATAACACTAAAAGTGCATGGTCTTTCCTAACCTTTCCTATGTTTCTACTCTTTGTTTAATGCATTTTTATTGGAATCCCCAAGTGGAATATCCAGGTAAATAAGAGGAATGGCCTCTGATTGAAAGAACAGGTCAATGGATCTCTTAGATATACAAATGCATAATTACTGTGATTTTCAATAGAGTTTCTGACTTGTAAACTAGAAATAGCATCAAGCCCTATACTTGTACAAATGGACAGAAAGAGAAATGTCATTTTTTAGCTGGATATTAATAGAACTCTTCACCACATGGGTTGTGTAGTATTTTAACAAACAACTGAAAGGGGTCACACCATACAGCAGGGTCCACATGGGAGGTTTATTGAAGGGAGGGAAGAGAAGGGGCAGAGAAGGGGGCAGAGATCGGTTCCTGGGGACAAGAGTGAAGGAAGAGAAAGAGACAGGAGGTGGACAAGGCCTGCCTTTTATAAGGAAACATCCTGGGGACAAGAGTGAAGGAAGAGAAAGACAGGAGGTGGACAAGGCCCGCCTTTTATAAGGAAACAAAGCGAATGCATACAAGGGGTGCTCTTAGTGGCTGCAGCTGAGGATATATCCTGTCAGGACCCTAAGGGCAGGCCAGTACAGATGCCCACCTGTTGTTTATTATAAAAAGGTGAGGAAGTCGGGTGGTCATGGCATGGGCCTTTAATCCCAGCACTCAGGAGGTAGAGACAGGTCGATCTCTGTGAGTTCGAGGCCAGACTGGTCAACAGAGCGAGTTCCAGGGCAGGCTCCAAAGCTACACAGAGAAATCCTGTCTTGAAAAAACAAAAAACAAACAAAAGATGAGGAGTTAGGAAAGCATAGCAGGTGAGGTGGGAATGAGGGCGCCATGTTCTCAAGACTGCTTCCTGCTGACTTGGGGGGCATGGGTCATCTTTGCAGGACCTGAGAAAGCTAGGGTGCTGGTGCTGGCCACGTCCTGGGGTGACTAACTGTTTCACTTCACTGTCCAGGCTCTGTGGAACTGTCCGGTGCTGCTTGGACCTTGCAAGATGCTGTTCCAGGTGGATCCAAGTCAACTCCCTGGAGCTCACAAGAACTTTAAGTTTACAAAAAGAGGTAAGATTTAGACACATTAGAAAGCAACCAAAGGGAATTTAAAATCCTGAACTTCTGGCTATAATACTATAGTGGTAGAGTGTAGTATTTAGTATTCTGTCAGAGCCAGACTAATAGCTTATCAGAATCTTATCAATTAATGTCAAGGTTATGAACAGTCACATATCGAGAGAGAGAAATCTGGATCATGTTTCATTTTTTATACATATCAAATCACTTTCTCCTTATCAGCACTTAAGCTTTCCTATCTTCACATAAACAAACCTTAAAGCACCTGTTCCTTTCCCATCACCATGGCATCACCTTGACACCCTCTTTCTATCGGATTTACCAGGAGACAGTTGATTACTAAGGGCAGTCAATAGTAAAAATTTACATTGAAATCTGTTCTGTGAGTTTATCTCTTTTCTGATCTGGCAAAGAAACCAAAATAGCCATTCCATGAGTGAAAACAGAACAAGTTTGTACCAAACTGGTAAGGCTGGCTCCTGAGAAGGCAAAGAAAAGTAACAGGGGAAAGATCACCAGGGCCAAATGGAAACAGGAGAACAGGGGCTTGTGAGGGAGCACAGAGGCTGGCATTGCCCTTGACAAACCATGGGGGCCTCTGCCCAACTCTGGGAAAAGGACCCTTTCAGGGGACCAGAAACTCCATTATAGAATATATGTCTTGTTTATCAAATACCTTATTTATCAAACACATGTCACCACTTATTTATATTCTCTAGAAGCTTGGTGTTGAACACTTGGCAAAGACATAAGTTCTTAGATGTAAATCTCTAAGTTAGCTTTTAAAAATCTGAATGGCAAAAAAAAAAAACAAAAAAAATCTGAATGGACCTTTATAACCTTACATTTTTTATCCCCGTATACAGTATATTCTAAACCAGAGTTGAATCACATATAACTTTACATTTCTATTATCTTACAAAAGTCCACTGCTTACATCATGATGAGGTCACCATCTAAGATGGAAGAGAGCCATGTAGAACATGTAAAACATGTTCTTCTAAACAGTAGTCATATGCCCATATACACAGAATTGAATCCAAGTTACATATACTTACATGCAGAATTAAACCCAGCTTACATTTACACATATAGGGTTAAATCCAAGTCACATACACACACAAACACAAACACACACATACATATATTAAACAGGAGTTGAGTAAATTAAAAGCATGGGAAAACTGGTGTGTGCTAAACGAGGTGAAGCTGGCTTCTCCATCTCTGACTCCCACGTTGCAGCAGACCTAAAAAAGGACATTTAGAGAGAGAAGACAGACACAAGCAAGTGTTGGAGCAAAGAGAAAGAAAGTGGAAAATTCTTTCTCAGTTCCCCGACTGCCTTGTCCAAGGAATACTGAGGCCAGTCTCACATCCAGGGGAATCCAGAGGCGGGTAGCCCCACCAGAGACACAATTGTTGGTATTGAATGGAAGGCAAAGCTGTCGGTGAGTGAGAAAGCAGATTTGTTGCAGGCGGAGCAGGCAGATAAGATCCTAGAGTGAAGTGGGCACCTTTGGTGGGCCCTGCCAAGGTATATGCCACTAAGCAAACACACCACACACAACAGAGTTAGTGCAAGAGGTTTATTGGGAGGAAAAGAGCCAATGAGTGAAAGAGTGAAAGGCTGCATTGGAGTGGGGACTTGAGAGAGGCAGGCAGACAAGAGGAAGAGAAGCAACAGAGAAAAGAAGAGGTAAGAGAGAGAATTAGAGGCAAGGAGAGGAATAAGAGGCAAGAGACGAGGCAAAGAGAATGAGCTCTACCTGGCGGGCACTTTTAAAGGGTGTCCATGCCATGGAAAAGGACCTCGAGACAGGTGAAGATGTAACTGCTTTGGCAGAGGCTGGGCAGGGGAAATGCAGCTTAACAGGGAGGCACAGCTGCAGGTTTCATAGCTAGTAGGAGCTGAGTAGAGCAGGAAGAAAGAACAGAGAAGGGCTTGGAAAAAGCTTGAAAACAGGGTACCCCCTTCCATCTATTGGATCACTGGCAGAAGTTGCAAAGGTCCCGTGAAATAGCAGCATATGAAATGCCGATAAGTGGCCATTTAAATTGATATCTAAGGGGTATTGGGGCAAAGGTGGATAAGTTTAGCCCTTAAGTTGAGTGGTAGGTATGGCGGTAGGTGCATTTTCCATGAGTGAGGTAGAGAAGATCCAAGGGCTGGATCCCAGAAATTCAGTGAGGACCTACGAGAAGGCACAGGCTGCTCAGTGGACCGTCATCCAAAAAAACAGGGGCCAATGGGCTAAGAGCCTGAGTGAGACACAGTTGCATGGTACCAGGACTTTGAGAAAAGCCAAAAGACAGGGACTGTGCTCAAGAAACGAAGCCTCACTTGTGGGAAATGGCCAGAGGTGGGGGGGGGGGAAAAGGGTCAACCATGCCAGTGTTGAATGAAGAGTTCTAGCCATCCGTTAGGTGGGAAAATAGGGCTGTTGCAGCTAGACCAGGTTCCAGGGTCCCGGCACATCTCAGACTGCCAGGAGAGCCTATCCGAGTTACGGCACCTATCCGAGTTATGGCACCAAACGTATTTTTTTAAAATGGCAAGAAGGAGTCACAACATACAACAGGATCCACGTGGGAGGTTTATTGAGGGGAGAAGAGAAAAGGGGGCAGAGACCCGTCCCTGGGGATGAGAGCAAAGGAAGAGAAAGAAAGAGACAGGAGATGGGAAAGGCCCACCTTTTATAAGGAAACACAGCGAATGCTCACAGGGGTGCTCTTGGTGGCTGTAGATGAGGATATATCCTGTCAGGACCCTAAGGACAGGCCAGTACAGATGCCTAAATGCTGACAGGTAGGAGAAAGAATTGTAGGTGGAAGCAAAAGCAGACAAAGCATGGCTACATGAAGTGAAGAAATATTTAAGCATATCCAAAAGAAGGTTGAGAACCACTGCTCTAGAGCTTCTTTATAAGGGCATTGAACCCATCACATGATCAACTCTCATGGTTCAACCTTCACCATGGCAACTTGGCAATATTCAGTCTGCTGCATGATTTCACTGTTGCCCCTGTTGAAACATGGCCTCTTGAATTAGTCTCTGTTTTGTCTGATGGTGATTTATTTAAGAGCTCCAAGCAGAAATCTCAGAGTCATTAAGACATTTGTTTCATGTCTCACTTATGACTAGCCACCAATCTCCATTTATTCCATTTTTCCATTTCTATTGAGTGTGTGTACATGCGTGTATGTGTTTGCACACATGTACAAGTATGTAATAGAGTGGAGCATAATCAAGGAAGACACCCATTGTTAACTTCAGGCCTCCATATGCATGCACACAATGGTGTGCCACACATATTAACACATGCATATACACCACACACACAATTACGAATAAACATTGTTTTGTATATTTTTCCACAAATAATACATTCTGTTTAATATTTGTGATATTTGTGTTTCATTTATCAGACATCAAATGAATGTCAAAAATATTTTGGAAGAAAATTTTAATGCCTAGAAAGTAAATTTTCATATAATTGGTAGTTGCCCAAAAGAAAGAAAAATTGGGTAGAAAATTAGGGTAGGAAGGGAGAAAAAGAAGGAAGAAGAGGAAAATGGTCCCAAATCTCTAATGTTAAACTGTTCTCTTTTCACAGTATTCTTTCTTTGGTTTCAAGGACATTCCTGATGCTGAACTAGTAAAACATCTCAATGTTTATAACCTCTGGCACAGAAAACATGAGGGTCCATTGCTAATGTTCTCAGGATTTCTAAATGTACCTAGAGATTTTCTCTCTCCTCTTGACAGACAGGGAGAGGGGCAATGGCACATGCTGGATCCTGGGAGGTTGAAATGATAATAATACAAGAAGAATTTCTCATCCTTTAACTTCTCTGAATCATATTCTATATTTTCTCTACGGGAAACCTGCTCGAATTCTAGTGCAGATATGAGTAGAAGGTTTTTATTACCAGGCAGAAGTTTTATTATACATGTAAATTCACTATAGTCATGTTCATGTAGAAATTGGAAGAATATACTTTGGAGCCAAACTACCTGGATTCAAGTCACACTCTGTCAATGGTGACTAGTCTCTGATCTCTATTATATTATATCGAGAAAGGTAACAAATATATATTCCTTTGTTACCTTCTTCAGTGTAGTTCATCTAATTTTTTGCCCTGGGCAGTCATGTAGAGAAATGTGAGTCACAGTACTAGTGTGTATTTTGCTTTCTTATTTTACTTTATGGTAACATGATGAATCTATATAAAGAAGTCTAGACACACAGTAATTTGAAGTGAATGCTTTACTGGTATATGCTCTGGTTTGGTTGTGCTTTGTACTGAGTGCCTAGTCTCAGTGATGGTGTACAGATGACGGACACTGTAAAAGATGGGGCCTAATGGAAGGAACTTCCCTTAGGCAGGGATCATGCTGAGATTGAGGAGTGAATCACTGGAGTAGGCCTGGCCTCTCCTCTCTCTCTTACTTTCTTTTTCTTCTTATTACCCCTTTTGTGAAGAGCTCTGTCATGAATACCTCACCACAGCTGAGGGCATCTGCACCATGCTCTTGAACTTTCAGAGTTGTGAAGTACTTAAAACTCTTTATAAATTACCTATTTTAAGCCCAGCAGTAGTGGCTCACACCTTTAATCCCAGCCCTCCAGAGGCACAGCTATGACTCTGTAACTCTAGCTGCAATTTATCAGGGAGCAATAAGGACTACACATAAGACTATTTTTGGCTATAAAACTACTTTCATTAATTCTCACATGGTACTAACAAGTGTGACCATCAGGAACATCAAATACCCACATGCAACAAACTGTGTACCTGAAAACTCCAAGATGACATATTGTCCATATCAAGTGCAGACCTCTCCATAGCCAGAACTTACTACTGTTGTGCCATTTTATTCATCCACTGTGGCTATATCAAGTTGTATGTTTCAGAACAGGGACAGTGGTTTATGCTATTTATGTACCATTCTATAGGTTAAGGATGCATATGTTGCATTACTTGGGCTATTTTCTTCCTTTGGTATTTATCCTTTATCCTTTATCTTATATTTTATCTCTCATAAAATTATTCACAGTGGCTTTATATATCCATGCCAAGAAACTTGTGATGTAGCCCACGTATTACATTTGATGTTGCTTATTTACAATGCACAAAGCCCTGGGTTCAATTTCCATTCCAAAGTATTAAAGGATGTCTGGCACATCCTTATCTCCATCCGAGGGAATATTCTGCTTCTATTGACAGACCTAGCTACTTGATGTCTTTATGTGTCTTTAAGCTGTCTCTTATACACATCTAGATGTGTATAAGAGACAGGTGTGTGTGTGTGTGTATACAGGTACATAGGTATGTGTATGTGTGCATATGTTGGCCAGAGGTCAACCTCAGATGTCATTCCTCAGGTGTCATTCTTCAGGTACCAACCATCCTAATTTTTAAGATAGGGTCACTCACTAGGACCTGGGGATCACTAATTAGACTAGATTGCCTGGCCAGCAAGCCCCAGAGATCCTCTTTTCTCTACTTTCTAAGGGATTATATGTGTGTGTCACCATACTCAGCTTTTCATGTGGGTTCTGGGGATCAAATCAAGGCTTCATACCTATGTGGCAAATACTTTATGGACTGGCCTATCTCTGCAACCCTGTCTTTTGTGTTTGAAGATGGTTTTAAACAGCCAAATCTTGTTTATTATCCATACAGCAACAGTATGATGGCAAAAATAAATGGGGAAATTATTTGATAAAGTAATTTGAGCCAGGAAATGAGATCACTAAGGCTTGTGTTTGATTCAGTGCAGTGGGTCTCTAAATGGTTCTTCATGACACAGTTAACTGCAGGATTTCGTCCAACTGAGCTAAATATCATCCTTTGGAATCAGCGAAGATGAGGCTGACTCCTGCTGACAGTGAACTTCTGGTTTTCTGCCCTTCCTAAATATTAAATATTATACAAATATGACAATGTGTTACTTGGAAAGAATACCAGTGTATCAGCTTGTCACTCTTAATACCTTTGGTTTTAGATTACTACTTATGTTCGACAGTTTGATGCTTTATGTGTGTGTTTAAACAGAGACACCACTGTGTATGGATCAAAACAACCTGACTATCAAAACAAACTTACAACCCTTAACAGTGTGCTGATAAACCTGGATCCACCCTTTCAGGACTTCTAATGTTTTCACATTTTAGAATTTGCCTATTTCACAAACAAAAAGATTCTTCTGTTATGTTAAATTTAATTATGAGCACCTTAGAGAAACAAAATTTTCATTGTTTGGTCCCTTTATTCTTTTCTGTGAACTGTGTGCAAATTACTAGTTGGAAAAGAAAAATGAGTAATACTCATTTGTCTATCAAACTGCTGAAAACTTTCTGGGCAAAAATTTCAGTTTCTTTTCTGATAATTGGTAAGTTCATTGATGAATTTGACTCTGTTCCAGATGAAAATCCCCTGTCTATTGTCTTTCTCTTCCCTTGACTTTGCCCTTTGGGAAGTTCTTCCCTTCTCATAATGCCCTGGATCACATCTCCAGCATGTGTTGGAAGGCATATGTCTCTTCTGCTGTAGATGTCAGGGGTGGCCAAGGAATCCTGTTTTCAGCTGACTAAAGCATGACTTTCTCAGCTGACAAAGAATTTGAGTCTAAAAAGGTGTACAGTGGTCAAATAATCATAGGCATTTGTAGACCAAGCATTCAAATTTTTGGCAAAACCAATTTCCTCAAAAACAGAAGACTTCTGGTCTGTTTGGTTCCAGAGAGTTGCATGTGACAGAAGCTACAGGCAGAGGCTTTGCCTGAATAGTGCCCTGACAGTGTTAATAGCCCTTTCTCTGTTGTGCTAATAGCTGCTACATTTAGTATGAAAACATGCTTAATCTGATTTTGTATCTGGTTTGGCTCACATTTCTGGAAAGCCCTTGAGCAAGGTCTGAGTGACATCTTTATCTACTGTTATTTTGTTTACGACACCACTGGCTTTTCCAGGTTACTAATCCCTCAGTCAATTTGGATTGCATTCCACACGCTGAGAATATAGAGCTCTTTTCATTTCTGTTTAACTTCTTAATCCTGCTCCTGCCCCCACCCCGGTGCCTGATTTGGAGAATGCTACTGAAAGCAGGAAAGAGCAGTCCGTTCTCATTAGTATCTTGAATTTTTCTCATCTTTTCCCAGGAGGAACATAACCTGCCTTCTCAGTTACTGCTGGTAGAAGTTTTTTGGTTTTTTTTATGTTTTTAAGCTAAAAGGGGATTGCTTTACTCCCAGCTTATGATACTTGTTTAAGACTTCTCTCTCTCTCTCTCTCTCCTTTCCCCCCATTTCTCTTAGGCCTAGCCATATTCTTTCCTGTCCTCTCTCCACTTTCTAATAAAGTTCTGATAATGGGGGGAAAAGACTTCTCAGCATGTCTACCATTAAAACGGGGCCACATACCATTATAGCAAAACTCTTCTTTTGGCACCAGTTTTTCCATTACAGTGTAAGGAGATGTGCTTTAGAGAGGGGATTCACATGCTATGGTTCAAATACCATGGAGTCTTCTTTCTGTTTGCCTGTCTTAAAATGAGCAGATCCTGTTGCCAAGGGGATGAGGCTCTGCCATTTGCTACTGGCTTCTGTCTCTGGGCTCAACAAGGGTGTCTGAGTACTCATCATTTCCCAGCTGGTGAAGAAGGGAACAGAAGAGTAGATGGCTAGAAGCTTCCTTTTGAAGAGAGTGTCAAGAAACATGCCCTCTTAGCTCAAAACAAAAACAAAAACTGCTTGCATGACATTTTCCAGAACTGTCAAGTGACCACACTTTTGGCTGATAGAGGCTCAGAGGATGGGATCTACAAAAATATGCAAGTGGGGTTTCTGATATTAAACAACAAGATAGAATATAAAATGAAGATACCAGACTAATCTCAATATATTTTATTTTCTTTACTTTGTATCACCTTGGGGAAAATAACATGCATATTTAGTGTCTTAGTTTGCTTTTTATTGTTGCAATAAAGACCACGACCAAAAGAAGTTTGAGGAGGAAAGAGTTTATTGGTTTAAATATCCTGAGTCATGGTCGCCTGAGGGGAGCAAGGAAGGAACCTGGAGGCAGGAACTGAAGCAGAGACCATGAAGGAGTAATAGTGTTCTTCTGATGGGTTAATCAGCCTGTTTTCTTAGACCACCTGGACTTCCTACCCAGGGGAGACACTACCCACAATGGGTTGGGCCCTCCTACATCAATTATTAATTTAAAAAATACCTCACAGACTTGCCTATGGGCCAGTCTGGTGGAGGCATTTTCTTAACTGAGGTTTCCTCTTCTCAGATGAACCTAGCTGTGCCAAGTTGACAAAACTAACCAGCACATTTAGAAACAATGTTTATAGCTTCCAAGTAACTCACAAAGTTATATATTTTCAGTGGAGATACAATTTTAAAAGTTCAGACTACTTATCAGCACCAGCAGTCAGTAGGAATTTTACAGTACATTCTGCTCCTCCACTGTCCTTACCATTGAAATTTCTTGTGAGTGTATTTTCAGTTCTGCAGAGATTACCTTAAATTTCTACCTTATACTTCCTGAAGTGTTCCATAAAATCTGAATTTCTTACTAATGTGCCTGGTAGTAGGAATTATTTGTGGTAAATATAAAGTAGGAATGGGGCCTGAAGGTGTAGCTAAGAGTGCTTGACCTTGACTAGTATTCACGAGAGTTTATTGAGTAAAATTGTAAATATGAAGCCTGGGAGTGCCTTGTAGACCCCAAGATGTTGGAGATATCAGAGTTGTGGGATACCTGCCAAGGACAGTTGCAGACCTGATGTGGAACCAACCCAAGAGAAAGAAATACGTTGCAGTCAACAAAGCTGAAAGAACTTGGAGTTCTGAAGAATGCTTTGGCATCAGACATAGAGATGCAGTTTAGAGTTTGCCCAGCTGGATTTTGGTCTTGCTTTTGTCCAGTATTTCCTCACTATGCTCCCTTTTTCCCCTTTTGGAATGGTTATGTATATCCTGTGCCGTTCTGTGTTGGAAGTATGTGATCTGCTTCTTGATTTTGATTTTACAGGGAGTTATAGTTAAGAGATTGTCATGAGTCTTGCAGGGACTTTGAACTTTGAACTTTTAAGCAATGTTGAGACTGTGATAGACTATGGGGACTTTTGAAGTTGGGCTGAGTGCCGTTTTACGTTATTATATGGCTACAAGCCTATGGGGGCCAGGGAGTGGAATGTGGTAGTTTGAATAGGAAGGGCCCCCATAAGCTTATATATTTGAATGCTTAGTCATCAAGAAGTGGCATTACTTAGGATTAGGAGGTATGGCCTTGTTGGAGTGGGTATGGTCTTGTAGGAAATGTGTCACTAGGGGTGGACTTCGAGGTTTCAGAAGCCCAAGCCAGGCCTAGTGGCTATCCCTGCTGCCTTCCAATCTAGATGTAGAACTCATGTCTGCCTGCGTGCTGCCATGCTCCTCGCCATGAAGATAATGGAGTAAACCTCTGTAACTGTAAGCAAACTGCAATTAAATGCTTTCTTTTATATGAATGGCCATGGTAATGGTCTCTTCACAGCAATAGAACACTGACTGAGACAAGAAGTTTTAACTTCTGCATGAGTGTTTTTCACCTTAGTTTTTACTTCTCATCTCTAGGAATATATGTAACAAAAGTTAACTGATCACAACTTAGTTGAGGGTATAATAGCAGTAGTTTCTGGCATTCAGTTTTCTTCACCATCTCCCTACCCTGACCACCATTGTTTTATATATTCACTCAGTGACTGAGATTTTCCTAATTTCACTTCTCTTGTTGTTGTTGTTGTTGTTGTTGTTGTTGTTGTTGTTGTTTGTTGTTGGTTTTTCAAGACAGGGCTTTTCTTTGTAGTTTTGGTGCCTGTCCTGGATCTCGCTCTGTAGACCAGGCTGGCCTCGAACTCACAGAGATCCGCCTGGCTCTGCCTCCCGAGTGCTGAGATNAAAGGCATGCACTACCACCATCCGGTGCTAATTTTACTTCTTTTTTCTGAGTAGTTAAACACATGTCAAGCCCAGTCTTGCTCTCTCTGCCTTCTTGTGAATCAGATGTGAAACCTTAGCTGCTACTTCTGCATACCCACTGTATGTGTGTGTTGCTAAGGATGAAATGTGGAATGCTGCACATGCTAGACAAGTGCTCTACCACTGAATTATTTGGTCTTGCTCACTGAGGCCCTGTTGGGCCCGGCAGTCCTCCCTCCGGGATGAGAAGCGAGAGCTGCTTTCAGTTTCCGCATGAACATTGTGTTCTGTTCCCTCTAGCCTTGTTTGGCCAAGCAGATGCTGAGAAAAGGAAGTTCAATCTGTTTACAAGGAAGTTAAAGAGATATATTGTATTTTACCACTGCCCTTGGGTGCTTTCCAGTGCCTGCTGTGGCCGGAGGTGGCCGGGGAAGGGGTGAGATGGACAGACAGACACTGGGTTGTGAGGGATATATAAGGTTTCCCTGAGCTTCAGTAAACAGCATTCTTCTTTCAAGAATGACCCACGTCTCCTGTGCTTTATTTCAGTCTCCAGACCCTTGCCCACCTTGCAGTCCATAGTGGTGCAGGTGCCACAAGGCCCTCCTCTTATTCCTTTTTCTTTTCAATTGCCTTCTATTCCTACCCCCTCACCTCCAGCAGGTGTTGGTCTTTTCCCAATTCATACTCACCAGTGAAAGTCTGTTTGGTAAATAAGCAAGAATAAAACATGCTTCCCTATAGATAAGCTGAGGCTGAAAATCAATGTCATGATTTACTGAGTGTGTTCAGCCCAGCTAATGATTGGGCCACAGTTTCCCCAGGGTCTTTTGAAGGACCTGTCAAGACACCAGGCACTGTTCCACGGCATTGTATAACCACTGGCATCAACCATACTGCTTTTGGACCAACCAAAAGCTGAGAAGCAGCAGTCCTCAGTTACNTGTATGTTGGAAGTATGTAATTTTTACAGGGGGTTAAAAATAAGAGATTGCCTAAGTTTCAGAAGAGACTGGACTTTTAAACAGTGCTAAGACTGTGAAAGACTTTTGAAGTTGGACTGTTTGTGTTTTGCATTATGATATGGCTACAAGCCTGTAGTGGAATATGGTGGTTTGAGTGAGAATGTCCCCTGAAGAGTGTCTGCGTGCTTGGTCCCAGTTGTTGGACTTTTTAGGAAGGGTGATGAGATGTGTCCCCATGGTGAGGTTTCTAAAACCCATGTCAAGTCCAATCTTGCTCCCTCTGCTTCCTGTTTATGAATTAGATGTGAGACCTTAGCTGCTACTCTGTGTCATGCTCGCCTGCCTGCTGGCATACTACCTGCCATGATGGAAATGGACTAACACTCTAAAACCATAAGCAAGCCCCCAATTAAATGCTTTCTTTTGTAAGTTCTCTTGGTCATTGTGCTACTCATAGTAATAGAATAGTAACTAAGAAAGGCATCAGGAAGGGAACCGGTCACACCCAAACTAGAATTGTTTATTCTTCTGGTAGAAAAAGCCATTCCTGGATAATCAAGAGAAATTATACTCTTGTGCTGGATAGCTTTGTATCAACTTGACACAAGCTAATGTCATCTAAGAGGAAGGAACCTCAATTAAGAAAATGACTCCATAAGATCAGGCTGTACACAATCCTGTAGGGCATTTTCTTAATTAACAATTGATGGGGAAGGTCCCAGCCCATTGTGGGTGGTATCGTCTTGGCCTGGTGGTCCTGGGCTCTATAAGAAAGCCGGCTGAGTAAGCCATGTGGAGCAAGCCAGTAAGCAGCACCCCTCTATGGTTTTTGTGTCAGCTCCTGCTCCCAGGTTCCTGCCCGTTTGAGTTCCTGTCCTGACTTTCTTAGACGATCAGCAGTGATGTGAAAGTGCAAGCTGAATGAACCCTTTGCTCCACAACTTTCTTTGGTTATGGTGTTTCATCACAGAAATAATAACCCTAACTAAGACAACTCTGTTATTTTTGGTTGCCCTTAATAATCACCTTAAAAGCTAATGAACACAAAACATTAAAAAAATAAAGCCAGAAATTTTAGGAATACAAAAATTTTAACAAGCCACAAAGTTAGAAATTGAACATTATTCTAAGTTTTTGTTATCAGCTTTTTTCACTGAAAACTGGGGAATTGTTATTTTGTGGCCATTACTGCCAAATGCTTTCTGAGCTTAGGGCAGTTTTGGGTCTGGAATATAAAGTGGTGCTCCTGGATCATTTATGAAATTCATTTGAAAAGTACTGAACTGCTGTGCTTGGCAGGGACCTCTTACCCTGAGGAACATGTCTTGGATTATAAAGAGAGAGGTAGTGTGGATTCCCAAGGGCTGTGCTCATGTCAGCAATACACATTCACTCAGGACTTCACTTATTCAGGGCTTCCTGTCTGTCTGTCTGTCTGTCTGTCTGTCTGTCTCTCTCTCTCTCTCTCCCTCTCTCTCCCTCTCTCTCCCTCATTCTCTCTCTCTGTGTTTTGTCTGGTGATCTCAGAAAAAGTTCTTGTAAAATAATGTTTGCCCTTATAAAGCATGCTTGATCTTTTGTAAACATCATTACATTTAGGAGTCAGAATCTCAACATAATGGTTTTTCTTGTTTGAATCTGTACCATTAGAGGACCATTATATATCAGAGGACCTGCTGATAGCATCATTCCAGTAATGTCCTCACTGGATGTCCAAACACAGAGAATAAGAGAATGCTACTCCAAAGCAAAGAGGAAATGGGGGGAGGGGGTCACCATTTCCTTATTAAATCAGTTCATTAGTTTAAAATATCTGTGGTTTAGTTAAACACAGCTGAAATACCCTACCAACTTTCTAGTGTCCACAGATGCTTCCCTATGCTCCAGATTTTCCAGTAGCGTCCCCATAATTGCCCACAATTGTCCAGACAACAGTAGATGTTGTCTGTGAACCCAGCATGAGATTTTTTTTTTAACCAGAGTTTGTAAATTTCCACCTTCGAACAAGAACAGCATTTCCCAAGGATTGGGACAGAGAAGAAACATTATCCATATTCTATTTCCCCCCAGTCATCACATGTTTTCTATTTTAGAAATTAAGCTTTAGGCAGAATGTGTGGTTAACAGAATATAGGCAAATCTACCAACTTTTCACTGTATCAGCTTTTACCCAATATGCCAACACCTTAGAATACTACCTGTATCACATATGTTTCTATCAAGGCTGACTAATAAATAGCCTTGTGTCTAAAGCTATCCCCATGTCATAACAAAGATAGATGTGTGGGTTCTCTGTGTTACTTCATACAACAAAAAGGAATTTGCAGTGTGATTAATAACACTGAGATAAGAATACCATCTTGGATCACTCCAGGACCCAGTAAATCCAGTGGACCTAATATGAATAAAAGTGTCCTTATCAGTGAAGTAGAAAAACAGGAGAATCAGATTTTAAAAAGGTATAACCAATAATAAAGAAAAGGAGACTAGAAATGAGAAGGGGCACAGGAAGAGCTGGATAAAGAAAAAATGTAGGGAAATGATGTAATTATATTTTAATAACAATAATAAAGATGGCCAACAGAGACTAGATGAGGGCACAGATTTTTGAAGATACTATTTTAGTAGTTGCTAAGGTGGAGAAAGGGTCCACAAACCATTGAATGTAAATAGCCACTAGAATCAGGAAAACAAAGGAAATGGACTGATTTCTTCCCTAGAACTCTAGAATGCATCTCTATCCACCTATTTTAGAATTCCTAACATCAGAGCTATATGACAATAGCCACTAGAATCAGGAAAACAAAGGAAATGGACTGATTTCTTCCCTAGAACTCTAGAATGCATCTCTATCCACCTATTTTAGAATTCCTAACATCAGAGCTATATGACAATCTATGTGTATTGTTTTAGATCACTGAGATTATGGTGGTTTTTATAGTAGCATTAGAAAAGAGATTTAATATGAGCATCAATAATTGGGCTTATGGAATTATTAATAACAACATAAATGAGCTATTAATAACAATAACAAAGAAGACATGAAGTTGGAGGGAGGTAGTAGATGGATATGATCAATATGCATTATATAAATCTATGAAATGTTCAAAGAATAAACATTTTAATGAAAAAATTAAGAGATCCAAATAGAAATTTAAATAAATATTTAATAAATTATATCCCACATATGGAAACATCAAATTTATAGTATTTGAAGGTATTCAACTGCCCCAGTTGCTGGCCAGCAGAGAAGACCCCTGTGGGCAAGCTGCCTGACCAAAATCCCCCATCAGACCCTGCAATCTACAGGACCCACACCCTACCCCAATACCCATCCCCCTGTGAACCCAGTGGCTTCCTGAGACACAGAATCCACCAGCTTACATTGTACCAAGAGGTGAGTGACTCTTCTCTGACCCAGAGAGTCCTGCATCTAGGACCTATGCCCTGGGACACAACCAGTCCCTGGGAACCCCTATCCATCTCTGTTCCAGTTGCCGGCCAGCAGGGAAGACTCCTGTGGGCAGGCTCCCCCACCAAAACCCCTCATCGGACCCTGAAATCTACAAGACCCATGCCCTAGCCCAACACCCATCCCCCTGTGACACCAGTGGCTTCCTGAGACACAGAATCTGTCAGCTCTCATTGGACCAGGAGGCTTCCTGAGACACAGAATCCACCAAATCTGATTGGACCAAGAGTCATGATAAGACCAAGAGTGGCTCCCAGAGATACAGAATCTGCCAGCTCCAATTAGACCCAGAGCTAAGATTGGATCCAGAGTGGCCCCCTAAAACACAGACACAGCAGGCACAGACTGACCAATAGCAGCTCACTCAGACACAGACACCTCTTGCACCTATTGGAGGAAGAGACGGGTAGACACCAGAGCAAAAATACATACAACAACATAAAGAGCAATATGGCATCACCAGAACCTAGCCCTCTACAACAGCAAGACCTGAACATCACAAGGTAGAAGCAGAAGAAAGTGACCTTAAAAACAACTTCATGAAGATGCTAGAGGCCTTTAAAGAGGAAATGAAATAAAAAATAGAGGAAAAGACAAACAAAAAATTGGAAGAAATCAATAAATCCCTTAAAGAAAGCCAAGAAAAGCAATTAAACAGGTGAAGGAAACAGTTCAAGATTTGCAAACTGAAATAGAGACAATAAAGAACACATGAACTGAGGGAATGGAATGGAAATGGAAATGGAATGGAATGGAAAATCTGAGTAAACGAACAGAAACTATAGATGCAAGCATAACCAACAGAATGCAACAGATGGAAGAATCTCTGGTGTTGAAGATATGTTAGAGAAATTAGATTCATCAGTAAAAGAAAACACCAAAGCCAAAAAAAAAAGTCTTAACACAAAATGTCTAGGAAATCTGGGACACCATGAAAAGGCAAAACCTAAGAATAATAAGGATAGAAGAATACCAACTCAAAGGCACAGAAAATATATTCAACAAAATCATGGATGAAAACTTTCCCAAGTTAAAAAAGGAAATGAAGATATAAGAAGCTTACAAAACACCAAATAGACTAGACCCCCCCAAAAAAGTCCCCTTGCCACATAATTAAACCACTAAACATACAGAATAAAGAAAGAATATTAAGAGCAGCAAAGGAAAAAGGCCAAGTGACTTATAAAGGCAGACCCATCAAAATAACATCTGCCTTCTCAATGGAGACTTTGAAAGCCAGAAGGTCCTGGACAGATGCAATGCAAACACTAAGACACCATGTATGCCAGCCTAGACTAACATACCCAGCAAAATTTTCAATCACTGTAGACGGAGTAAACAAGACATTCCAAGACAAAATCATATTTAAACAATACCTATCCACAAATCCAGTCCTACAGAAAGCACTAGAAGGAAAATTCCAACCTAAGGAAGTCAGATATACCCACAAAAACACAGGCAATAGATAACTCCACAGCAGTAAATCCCAAAGAAGGGAAATATACACACACTACCACCAAAAGATAACAAGAATTAACAATCATTGGTCATTAATGTCCTTTAATATCAACGGACTCCATTTGTCTATAAAAGGACACAGGCTAACAGAATGGATATGAAAACAATAGCCATCCTTCTGCTACATACAAGAAACACACCTTAACTCCAAAGACAGACACTACCTCAGAGTAAAAGGCTGGGGAAAGACTTTCCAATAAAATGGACTTAGAAGCAAACTGGTGTAGCTTTCCTAATATTTAATAAAATAGAATTCAAACTAAAATCAATCAAAAGAGATCAGGAAGGATATTATATATTCATCACAGGAAAGATCCACCAAGATGAAGTCTCAATTCTGAACGTTTATGCCCCAAATACAAGGGCACCCACATTTGTAAAAGAAACATTACTAAAGCTTAAATCACACATGAAACCCCAAACATTAACAGTGGGAGACTTGAACACCCCACTCTCACCAATGGACAAATCTGCCAGATTGAAACTTAACAGGGAAATAAGACCTAACAGATTTTATAACTCAAATGGACTTAATAGATATCTAGAGAACATTCCACCCTGACAAAAAAGATACCTTCTTCTCAGCATCCCATGGAACCTTCTCTAAAATCAACCACATACTCGGTCACAAAGCAAATCTCAACAGATACAAAAAATTGGAATAACTTCTTGTATTCTATCAGACAACCGTGAACTAAAGTTAGATTTCACCAACAACAAAAATTACAGAAAGCCTACAATCTCATGGAAACTGAAGAGTGCTCAACTGAATCACCAATGGGTCAAGAAAGAAATAAAAAAAGAAATTAAAGACTTCCTAGAATTCAATGAAAATGAATGTACTACATACCCAAACTTACAGGACACTATGAAAGCAGTGCTAAGAGGAAAATTCATAGCACTAAATGCCCACATGAAGAAGTTGGATTAATCCCACACTAGTGACTTAACAGCACACCTGAAACCTCTAGAACAAAATGAAGCAAAATCAACAAGGAGGAATAGATGCCAGGAAATAATCAAATTGAGGGCTGAAATCAATAGAAACAAAGAGTACAATACAAAGAATCAATGAAACAAAGAATTGGTTCTTTGAGAAAATCAAATAAACAAGCCCTTATCCAAATTAACCAAAAGGCAGAATAGGAGCATCCAAATTAACAAAATTGGAAATGAAAAAGGAGACATAACAGATGATGAGGAGATCCAGAGAATCATATTTCAAAAACCTGTACTCCACAAAATTGGAAAATGTGAAAGAAATGGACAATTTTCTGGATANGTACCACATACCAAAGTTAAATCAAGACCAGATAAACTATTTAAATACACCAATAACCCCTAAGGAAATAGAAACAGTCATTAAAAGTCTCCCAACCAAAAAAAGCCCAGGACCAGATGGCTTCAGCACAGAATTCTACCAGACTTTCAAAGAAGAGCTAATTCCAATACTCTTCAAATTGTTCTACACAACAGAAACAGGAGGAACATTGCCAGACTCCTTTATGAGGCTACAGTTACTCTGATACCCAAACCACACAAAGATGCAACAAAGAAAGAGAATTACACACCAGTCTCCCTCATGAACATTGATGCAAAAATACTCAATAAAATATTGGCAAACCAAATCCAAGAACACATCAAAAAATTATACACCATGGTCAAGTAGGCTTCATCNCAGNGATGCANGGANGGTTCAACATANGAAAATCTGTCAATGCAATANACCATATNAAAAAAACCGAAAGAAAAAAACCACATGATCATTTCAAAGATGCTGAAAAGGCCTTTGACAAAATCCAACACCCCTTCATGATAAAGGTCTTGGAGAGATCAGGAATACAAAGAACATACCTAAACATAATAAAGGCAATTTACAGCAAGCCAACAGCGAGCATCAAATTAAATGGAGAGCAACTCAAAGCNATTCCANTAAAATCAGGAACAAGACAAGGCTCTCCACTCTCCCCATATTTATTCAATATANTACTTGAAGTTCTAGCTAGATCAATAAGACAACAAAAGGAGATCAAGGGGATACAAATTGNAANGGAANAAGTCAAACTTNCACTATTTGCAGATGATATNATAGTACACATAAGTAACCCCNAAAATTCTACCAGGGAACTNCTNCAGCTGATAAACTCCTTCAGTAATGTGGCAGGATACAAGATTAACTCAAAAAANTCAGTAGCCCTCCTATATACAAATGATAAATGGGCTGAGAAAGAAATCAGAGAAACATCACCCTTTATAATAGCCACAAATAATGTAAAATACCTGNGTAACCCTAACTAAGCAAGTGAAAGATCTGTATGACAAGAACTTTAAATCTCTGAAGAAAGAAATTGAAGAAGATATCAGAAAATGGAAAGATCTCCTGTGCTCATGGATAGGTGGGATTAGCATAGTAAAAATGGCAGTCTTAACAAAAATCCCCATCAAAATCCCAACACAGTTCTTCACAGATCTGGGAAAAACAATACTCAACTTCATACAGAAAAACAAAAATCCCAGGATAGCTAAAAGAATCTTGTACAATAAAGAAACCTCTGGAGCCATCACAATCCCTGACTTCAAGCTCTACTATAGAGCTATAGTAATAAAAACAGCTTGGTCTTGGCATAACAACTGACATGTGGACCAATAGAATCAAACTGAAGACCCTGACATTAACCCACACACCGATGAACACCTGATTTTTGACAAATAAGCCAAAACTGTACAGTGGAAAAAGGAAAGTATCTTCAACAAATAGTGCTGGCATAACGATGTCAACATGTAGAAGATTGCAAATAGAGCCATATCTATCACAATGCACAAAACTCAAGTCCAAGTGGATCAAAGACCTCAATATAAAGCCAGTTACACTGAACCTGATAGAAGAGAAAGTAGGAAGTACTCTTGAATGCATCAGCACAGGAGATCACTTCCTAAATATAACACTAGTAGCACAGACACTGAGCAACAATTAATAAATGGGACCTCTTGAAACTGAGATGCTTCTGTAAGGCAAAGGACACGTAAAAAAGACAAAACGACAGCCTACAGAATGGGAAAAGATCTTTACCAACCCTACATCTAACAGAGGGCTGATCTCCAAAATATATATAAATAATTCAAGAAACTAGACATCAAAATACCTAACAATCCAATTAGAAAATGGGCTGCAGAGCTAAACAGAGAATTCTCAATGGAAGTATCTCAGATGGCTGAGAGACATTTAAGGAATTGCTCAACATCCTTAGTCATCAGAGAAACACAAATCAAAACCACTCTGAGATACCATCTTACACCTGTCAGAATGGCTAAGATCAAAAACACTGAAGACAGCTTATGTTGGAGAGGATGTGGAGCAGGGGGAACACTCCTCCACTGTTGGCGGGAGTGCAATCTTGTACAGCCACTTTGGAAATCAGTATGGCCGTTTCTCAAAAAATTGGGAATCAATCTT
>LZPO01017423.1:200784-211501 GCA_001675575.1 Neotoma lepida
CCTTTCCTGGAACTCACTCAGTAGCCCAGGCTGGCCTCGAACTCACATAGATCCGCCTGCCTCTGCCTCCCAAGTGCTGGGATTAAAGGCGTGCGCCACCACCACCTGGCTTAGCTTGTTTTCTTAAAAGTCTACTATAGTAACAGAATGCTGTGTTTCGATTTTAAAGTCTATAGCAGTGGTTCTCAACCTTCCTAATGCTGCAACCTTTTAATACAGTTCCTCATGTTGTGGTGACCCCCAACCATAAAATTACTTTTGTTGCTACTTTATAACTATAATTTTGCTACTGTTATGAATCATAATGTAAATATCTGATATCAACCCCTAAAGGGGTCGTGACCCACATATTGAGAGCCATGGTCTCATTTACAGATTCTCAGCTTTGGCACTGTTGACATTTGGGGCCAGATAATTCTTTGTTGTGGGTAGGTGACAGTTATCCTGAACATGAATAGATGTTTAGAGCATTCTCAGCCTCTGCTTGTCATACCAGCAGCATTAGATGTTCAAAGTTGTGAAAAATAAAAATGGCACTAGGTCCTCACAGTTGTGCCCTGGGAAACAAACTTGGCTCTGTGTGAAAATGACTGCTCTGTTGCCCACAATTTGGTGGTAACCCCTTTAGCATCCACAGGGATATTTGGCTGTTTTGCTTGGGAAATTATCAAAACACTCCAAATATGGGTATTTCTATAAAATCCACATTTATGAGTAAAGAAGGTCAACAATCTCAAGAAGCATTCTCCAGGGCAACCTTGTTCTTCCTGCTGCCTAACTGAGATCTCCTCTAGTTGATAGAACATTCTGGAATCAGCCCTTGATTTGCCATCTTTGTCTATATCCATTCCCAAGCCACCCATTTGTGATTTGTTGTTGTTTGTGAAGGTTTCTTGTTTGGTATGCTTCCTCTTCAAGAGCCTTGTGCTTGGCACTCCTGCCTGGGCCTAACCACTTGGTTTGGATTGTCTCTCTAGCCTCTATTGATAAAATAACATCTGCCCAGCTGGGCCTTCTCAAACTGCACCCAGCACTTCTCTGCCAAAAGCTGTCTGTTGTCTGTTATTGGAGTTCTAGATTCTTCCCCAACTCTTGGCCTCTGGAGCCTGTGTTTTTTATACAGTCTGTGATATGTAAAATATGTTATAATAATCTAACCATAGAAAAGTCATTTGACTACTAAATAAAAATTTAAGGAATGTTAAATTCATATCTACTTATACATAAAAGTATTAACCTATAAAATTAATAATCATTAACTCATCAAATTTGACTAAAATGTCACAACACAAAACATTTTCCAAAAAGATGTATTTTAGTGATGAAAAACAGCATTCAGTACGTATTTTTATGATATTAAGCACATCCTATCAAATACATAAAGTTAAACTGATAGGAATACAATTTGCTTTATCATGAAGGGCTTGTGATTCCAGTTTCCTAAAAAGGCTGAAGAAGTTCATCTTAGAAAAGGACACTTGGGAATGAATNGCATCTAACTAGTAACTAAACCTACTGCAAACAGAATACCCAGAAGAGAAAATGCTCAGGAGCACTGTGGCACTCTTCTCTGGTGTATTAAGACAAGTTTAAATAGTGGTTGCTGAATTATAAAATTCCTTCCTTCAGAAATTCCCCTCAATTTTATAGTCTTTTACTTTTAGGTCATATAAAAAGCAAAGTTGATCCAAAACAAATGTTTACTTTAAGCTATTTCAATATAGTAACATACAACNATTACTTTTAAAAAAGAAAGAAAGAACAAAGAAGAGGTAAGGGAAGAGGAAGAGGAGGAAAAAGAAGAAAGAACAAGAAGAACAAGAAGAAGGAGTTGGTGGAGGTGGAAGAGCCCATACCAGTCATTTAAAAATAACTATTTGGCAGAGGTTTATCTTCTGAAGCCAAACAACAAAAAATAAACGAATCCCCAGCAACAAAGTGGGGCAGCTGCCGCAATGCAGCTAGAATATTAGCTGGTTTTCTGGAACTCAGTTTACCACCTGCTGGAGTCCCAGCCCAAAAACCAGCCCGTGAATGTGGGTGGCTCATGGCCTTGTTTTATGATGACAATTGGTGTCCTCTTATCTCTTCCAGAAGGATCTGTTTCAAGATACATTTTGGCTAAACAGAGTTGAAAAGACAAAATTCAATTAGTTTCAGTTAAATTAAAATAAATATACAATGAAAATTCTTTTATATAAATAAAGAATTAAATTCTTGCTCCCAAGTAGCCTAATATGAACAGTCTTCAGTCATTTCTCTCATCTGCCATGGAAAGTACCATTATAAATCTCACTGTTGCCCGAAAGAATTCTGAAATTTATGAGACTATCCTTATCCTTCAGTAAATAGAAAACTGTGTTTAAAAGGACACAAAAATTTTTCAGAAATAATCATATTCTAAATTTTAGAAAGAATCATATTCTGAATTAGGCAACAAAATATTTTCTTGTATCATGAATTTTTTTCACTTTAAAAGATACTATTACTCTAGTTCTAATGGACAGCTGGAATTCTCAGATTTGCTATGTAGTTTTGGAAGACCGGATAAGAGCATGAGCAGGCTGGCTGTGATTACCATGCTGGGTTACTGCTACAATTGTCCCAGGAGAGCTTACCAGACTTCATTGATTCCTTCTTCTCAACTTCATTAGCATCTTTGCCAATCCAAATGAAAATCTGAAAAACAGAACAAAAATATGTGCTGTATAGGGAGTGCTGACTTGGTGCTTTGCCCACACTAACCATTTCACCTTTAGAACCCTACACAGGAAGGAGGTGAAGATGGGGAGTGGAAGTCCTATTGTTTTCTCAAGGCTTCATATCACCAGGAGACCCTTGCAATTACATGCTGCATCTCTGACTGCAGTTCACATTTGAATGTGTTTGTGTGAGCTCTTCTAGTTATACTGTGGGCTTGCTTTCTTTCACAAGATTAACAGCTTCCTGACTATACATCCATCTGCTGGGCCTGCATGGCCATCATCTCCATCCCAAGCTGTAGGTGTAAGCAGCAAAGGATTGCATGTAGAGGCAGGACTTGTTTCTCAATGTCCTTAGGAATCTCTGGCTTCTGTCTTTTGCTTTCTTATAGTATAGTGCAATANAAAACTTCAATAAAGTGTTATAATGTTCAGTAGTTAAATATCAAGACTCTAAATTTTTATTTAAAATATTATACATATAATTGTGTAAAATAAATATGTGAACATGTAATCTGTATATATCCATTCCTTTGTCAAATGTGTAAGCTATTTTAATCCTGAAGCAGTCTCCTAAATTTACATTTAAGTCACCTTACAGTCACNTGGCAGAGCAACTTTGGTCAAATTAAGTTTCTCTTGTGGTCTAATTCACACACAATGTGTTCAAGCACACAAGACACCATGACAGTACAGTATCTTGGATAAAAGGGGTAATTTATAAAGAAATGAAATGTAGTACTGGGATAATATAGGGTTGAATCTCTGTTGTGGAATATTATTTTAACTAGGCAAAGATGTGTTCCATTTGCTTAATGAATTTGTTTAATTATGTAAAGATGTATTGCTGTTTGACCTTGCCTGCCTAAAGAATCTGATTGGTCTAATGAAAAGTTGAGGAATGTGATTGGTGTAATGAAAAGTTGAATGGCCAATAGCTAGGCAGTAGAGGGATAGGCAGGGCTGATGGGTGGAGAGAATAAGTAGGAGGAGAAATCTAGGCTTGAGAGAGAAGGAGAAGAGAATGAGGGAGAAAGATAGGGACATGCCCAGGACCAGAAGCCAGGCAGCCACCAGCCAACCAGACACTATAGGAATCAGGAAAGTCAGACATAGAGAAGGAAATAAAAAGCCCCAAGGCAAAATATAGATAAAGAGAAACAGGTTAATTTAAGTTAAATAAAGCTAGCCAGAAATGAGCCTAAGTGAGGCCAAGCATTCATAACTAGTAAGAAGTCTTCATGTCATGATTTGGAAGCTGGTTGGTGGCCTAAAAGGAAAAGTCTGCTACAAATTCCCAATTCAAATATGGTCCTTGAAGACCCAAGGTTGACATGTGGTTTACTGAGTGGCTTAGCTGCTAGAAACCAATCTGAAGGCTCAGTGGTTAACAGTACTTGTTCTTGCAGAGGATCTGAGTTTGATTCCCAGCACCTACTTGGTGGTTCACAACCATCCATTACTTCAGTTCCTGGGGATCTGATGTCCTCTTATGACCTCTGCAGGCAAAACACTCATACACATAAAATACTTTTTTAATATTTTTTATTTTTAGATTTATTTATTTATTTGTGTGTGTGTGTGTGTGTGTGTGTGTGTGTGTGTGTGCGCGCGCGCGTGCGCGCATGAGTGTTTTGCCTACATGTGTGTCTGTGCACTACAAGTGTGTTTGGTACCCAAGGAGGTGGTGAGCTTCCATGTGAGTGCTGGGATTCAAATCCAGGTCTTTCACAAGTGCCCTTAACCACTAAGCCAACTCTCCTGCCCAAAATAAATAATTCTGAAAAAGAAGAAAAGAAAAATATCTGAAAACAAGTATGTGGCTGACTCTAAGACTACTCATTCAGTGTTTGACATTTTGTTCTATAAAATTTGATTCTTTTTGTTTGTTTGCTTGTTTTTCAAAACAGGGTTTCTTTGAGTAACAGTCCTAGCTGTCCTGGAACTCGCTTCGTAGACCTGACTGGCCTCAAACTCACTGAAATCCACCTGCCTCTGCTTCCCAAATGCTAGGATTAAAGGTATGTGCCACCACCACCTGGCTATAATTTGATTTTTAGCATATATGTTTGCCCTTTTCACAGTTGATAATTTACGTAGAGATTTTAAAAAGACCACCCAGCCTGTCCAGTAACCACTGATTTTCTCCTAAAGTAAGATCTTTGAAATAGTAACATATTTTGCTGCTTCAAACCTATTCTGTGCCTGATTTTTTCCCCTAAGGGATGAGTTCCTTAAAAATCTTGTCAAAATTCGGGAGAAATTCTCAATATTTTGGTCTCTCTCACAGCATTGTACATATCATGTACTTATTAATATGATAATAACAGTGAATATAGTTTACAAATAAATGAAAAGTTGAAGTTTTTTTTTTTTTGCCTAAAGCTGTAAAAAGTGAAAGCTGTAGAATTATTTTCAGAGTAAGGAATCAATAAAATCTGTGACATTTCTCTTGAGTACAATCTAGATCCCCAGACCCATTTGTTATTTATTTTTATTTTATGTTCACTGGTGTTTTGCTTACATATATGTCTATGTGAGGGCATAGGGTCCGGTCCCCAGAACTGAAATAACAGACAGCTGTGAGCTGCCATGGGGTGCTGGGAATTGAACCCAGTTAGTTACTCTGGAAAAGCAGCCAGTGCTCTTAACCACTGAGCCATCTCTCCACACAACCCCCATTTATTATTTGAATTGCCATTTCTCAAAGCAAGTACTGTCAGTTCCCACCATAAATACAGCCTGTAGTTATGAGCAAAATATAGACCTACCTGTTCCCATGCATCGAGTAGCATGACATCATCTTCTGCTAAGTCATCCTGGGTGAACTCTCCAGGAACTTCTTCAATCTGAAATGTTTGAAGAACTTTATGATCAAATCATACAGCAAGAAAGTTTCTGATACACAGGAGACAAATGCTGTTTTGTAATATGGGTGACAGTGAAACACTTGATTAGTCATATTTTTCTTAGTTTAGAGTAACAGATTTATCTATGTAATCAAGTATCATAAAATGATGCCACGACTCCAGATAGTGCTAGTGCTTAATATAAACACAGCATCTGAACACCTTTAGGATGGACATGTACAGTCAATGTGAACACANCTCCTCTGTACTTGCAGTTCTCCATGACAAAGTCTTCACAGATTTTGTTGCCTGCCTAGTCTTAATAAATTTAATATAATGGTTGGGTATGAAGTTATCTTTCTTTTATAAGTCAAGATTATTTTAGTTAAGAGTCACTAGTTATTTTAATAAATCAGCAAATTTAATAAGGCAGCATAATATATTATATATGCAAATTTTTAATGTTTTTAGCTCTAAAGTTCTAATGGATTAAATTTTGTTTTCTACCGTTAAATGGTAATAAGTTACTGCAGTACCAATATGACTAGACACATGTTAATCTGATGTTCAAAGTTTTAGAGTTCTGCATTTCTCCCTGATTATTTGGAAGGTTTNATAGTTTAGATTTTGGCCCACAATACCTTGCACCCTTCCTCTGAGCAGTCACATGGATGGAGTTGACCTTGGCTTCTGCCAGTCCATATTAACAAGTGTGACTCAGCAGTGCTTTCCTGTGTTTCTATCACAGCAAAATAGGCAGAAGCTCCTGGCTGAGCCCAATTAGAACAAGCTAACCAGTCAGCCTTACCTTCTTTTTATGTTTATTGTGCCCTGAGGAGATTCTGAACTCCTTAAAATAACAAAAAAGCAAAAGCAAAACAAACCAGAAAGCAACCTAACATGTTTAGAGAGGAATAAATTGCTTTACAATGTCTTTTTGTTTTAAAGATTATTATTAATTGTGTGTGTGTGTGTGTGTGTGTGTCAAGAGTGTGTGTGTGAGGGGTGTGTGTATATGCTGCATATGACCAAAAGAGGGTGTGTTGGATTCTGTGGCACTGGAGTTATAAGTGGTTGTGACCTGACTGATGAGAGTTCTGAGAACTGAACTTTGGTCCTCTACAAGTGTAGTATGTACCTGTCTCTTATACACATCTAGATGTGTATAAGAGACAGCATCATAAGATTTCACACACAAGGTACAGGCCACACCAGTCAGAAAAACAGTTGAGTGACCTGCCTGCCAGCTGAACTGCTCCACTCCCTAGATTCTGTTCCCAAAGACCCATTCCATGGCCCACATCCTCCCACCTCCCACCTCCCAACTGTGCCCTGCCCCCAACTCCAGCTGACTTCCCCTGATCAGATGCAGACCACACAAGTCAGAAGAACAGGTTCAGGCCACACCAGTCAGAAGAACAGAGACCCCCCTTGCTGTGGCATGTCTTTNTGTATGCTGTGAATATATGTGGCTCCCATTGGATAATAAATAAAGCTGTTTTGGCCTATGGCAAGAAAGCTTACAGCCAGGTGGGAAATCCAAGAAAGATAGAGAGAGAAGGGCAGAGTTGGGAGAGACTTGAGCCCACCTCCAAAGGAGCTACAAGATGTCAGCAGACCAGCAATGCCACAGTCACATGGCAACATATAGATTTATAGAAATGGGTTAATTTAAAATGAAAGTGGTATCCAACAAGAAGCTGCAGCCACAGGCCATACAGTTTGTAATTAATATAAGCCTCTGAGAGATAAGCAGCTGTGGGACCACAGGTGGGAGAGATTTGTTCAGATCTTGGGGCCAGGGCAGGAGACCAGAGAAAATTCTGTCTACACCCCCTGCTGCACCAAAGCTAGCCACCAGAAGGCTAGTCCTTAACTTAGAGACTCCCTACTGGATCAGAGGTCACACAGGCCACCAGAAATCCAGGTCACAAAGACCAGAAGACTAAAGAGCAAACAGAAACCAAGAAACAAAAAATCCATACAACAAAGACAAACTCAGAAATCAGCACCTAGACCTATAATCATCCCAAACCCAGACACCTAAATGCCAATGTAAGAATACAATCAACAACAGCCATGGCAATATAGTACCACCAGAGCCCTGCTATCCTGTGATGGCAAGACCTGAATATTCCAAGACAGCTGAAGCACAACAAAACAATCTTAAAAACAAATTCATTAAGATGATAGAAGTCCTTAAAGAGAAAATGAAAAAAAAAAAAAAGTCCCTTAAAGAAATCAAGGGAAAGACAAAAAAAATTGGAGGAAATCAATAAATCCATTAAAGAATGCCAAGAAAAAAACCAACAAGTGAAGAAAACTGTTAAAGACTTAAAAGTTGAAATAGAGCAATAAAGAAAATATAAACTGCTCATAGACTGCAACCACTCCCTGAAACAAAGCCCTCCAGTGCCAGTTGGACCAAGAAGTGAGTCTTTGTCCCCATAGGCAAACACCCCAGCCTCTAGGCTTTGGTGTTTGTGCTTTTGATGTTTGTGCTTTTGGTGTCGTGTCCAGAGGCACATCCCTGCACCCCCACACCACCACTCATTGCAGTCCCAGTTTCAGTCCAGTAGGCAGTTCTCCTGTAGACAGCTCAGACTACCATGTTCCCCCACCACATCCTGTAACCCTCAAACCCCACCTCCCCCAAACCCCAAATTCCCTCGGAGACTGCAACTGCTCCCTGAGACAGAGCCTGCCAGCACCCATTGGACTAAGAGCTGTTCCCTGAGATAGAGTCCATCAGTACTAACTGGACCAAGAACCCTAATATAGACCAAGAGCTCCCATTGGTCCAAGAGTATCAATTGGACTAAGAGAAGCTCCCTCAGACACAGACACTGCTTGTACCACGTGGAGGAAGAGATGGGTAGACGCCAGTGCAAAAATACAGTCAACAACATAAAGATGAATATGTCTCTATAAGAACCTAGTGGTTCTACATCAGCAGACCTGAACATCCCAACACAGAAGAAACAGAANAAATNNACCTTAAAAATGATTTTAAGAAGATAGAGGCCTTTAAAAAGGAAATGAAAAATTCCCTTAAAGAAAATGAAGAAAAGACAAAAAATTGGAAGAAATCAATAAATCACTTAAGGAAAGCCAAGTAAAAGCAATTAAACATGTGAAGGAAACAGTCCAAGATTTGAAAATTGAAATAGAGGCAATAAAGAAAACACAAACTGGGAATGCCAGAAGCAGAAAATCTGAGTAAACAAACAGGAACTACAGATGCACGCATAGCCAATAGAATGCAAGAGATGGAAGAAAGAATCTCTGGTGTTGAAGATATGATATGATGGGGATGCCTTTCTGTACGCTTTGAATATGTGTTGCTCTAATTGGTTGATAAATAAAATGCTGACTGGCCAGTAGCCAGGCAAGAAGGATAGGCGGGATAAACAGACAAAGAGAATTCTGGGAAGAACAAGGCTGAGTCAGGATTGCCAGCCAGCCAGCCGCCCAAGAAGCAACATGTAATGAGACGCAGGTAAAGGCATGGAACACATGGCAAAACATAGATTAATAAAAATGGGGTGAATTTAAGTATAAGAGCTAGTCAGTAATATTCCTGAGCTAATGGCCAAGCAGTTGTAATTAATATAAGCTGTTGAGTGATTAATTTATAAGTGGCTGTGGGACCACTGGATGGGCTAGACTGTGTGGGGCCTGGCAGGACCCGGACAAATTTTCTCCTATATTGACAAAGGAAATAGATTCATCAGTCAAAGAAAACACTAAAGCCAAAAAAGTCATAACACAAAACGTCCAGGAAATTTGGGACACCAGGAAAAAACCAAACCTAAGAATAACAGGGATAGAAGAAGGAGAACAATACCAATTCAAACGCACAGAAAATATATTCAACAAAATCATAGACAAAAACTTTCCCAACCTAAAGAAGGAAATGCCTATGAAGATACAAGAAGCTTACAGAACACCAAATAGACTGGATCCAAAAAAAAGTCCCCTCGCCACATAATAATCAAACCACTAAACATACAGAATACAGAAAAACTATTGAGAGCTGCAAAAGAAAAAGGCCAAGTAACATATAAAGGCAGACCCATCAGAATAATACCTGACTTCTCAAAGGAGACTCTGAAAGCCAGAAGGTCCTGGACAGATGTAATGCAGACACTAAGACACCATGTATGCCAACCCAGACTATTATGTCCAGCAAAAATCTCAAACACCGTAGACAGAGTAAACAAAATATTCCATGATAAAACCANATTAAACAATACCTATCCACAAATCCAGTCCTACAGAAAGCACTGGAAGGAAAAATCCAACCTAAGGAAGATAGATACACTCTTGAAAACACAGGCAATAGATAATCCCACACCAACAAATACCAAAGAAGAAAAACACACAACACTACCACCAAAAAATAACAGGAATTAACAAGCACTGGTCATTAATATCCATTNATATCAATGGACTCAATTCACCTATAAAAAGACACAGGCTAACAGAATGGATACAAAAACAGGATCCATCCTTCTGCTGCATACAAAAAACACATCTCATCCTCAAAGACAGACACTACCTCAGAGTAAAAGGCAGGGAAAAGACTTTCCAGTCAAACAGACTTAAGAAGCAAGCTATTCTAATATCTAATTAAATAGACTTCAAACTAAAATCAATCAAAAAGACTAGGGAAGGATATTACATATTTGTCATGGGGAAAATCCACCAAGATGGTCTCAATTCTGAACATTGATGCCCCAAATACAAGGGTACCCACATTTGTAAAAGAAACATTAAAGCTTAAATCTCACATCAAACCCCACACACTAGTAGTGAGAGATTTCAACACCCCACTCTCACCACTGGATAGATCTGCCAGACTGAAACATAACAGAGAACTAAGGGACCTAACAAAAGTTATTACTTGAATGGACTTAATAGNTATCTACAGAACATTCCACCCTAACAAAAAAGAATATGCCTTCTTCTCAGCACCCCATGGAACCTTCTCTAAACTTGACCACATGCTCAGTCACAAAGCAAATCTCAACAGATACAAAAACTTTGGAATAACCTCCTGTATTTTATAGGACCACCATGGCTTAAAGTTAGATTTCACCAACAACAAAAATTACAGAAAGCCTACAATCTCATGAAAACTAAATAATGCCCAAATGAATCACC
>LZPO01017423.1:212996-225826 GCA_001675575.1 Neotoma lepida
GATTAACTCAAAAAACTCAGTAGCCCTCCTATATACAAATGATAAATGGGCTGAGAAAGAAATCAGAGAAACATCACCCTTTATAATAGCCACAATAATATAAAATACCTTGGGGTAACACTAACTAAACAAGTGAAGGACCTGTATGATAAGAACTTTAAGTCTCTGAAGAAAGAAATTGAAGAAGATATCAGAAAATGGAAAGATCTTCCATGCTCATGGATAAGTAGGATTAGCATAGTAAAAATGGCAATCTTACCAAAAACAATCTACAGATTGAATGCAATCTCCATCAAAATCCCAACACAATTCCTCACCGACTTGGAAAGGACAATACTCATCTTTATACAGAAAAACAAAAAACCCATGATAGATAAAAGAATCCTAGCCGGGTGATGGTGGCATACGCCTTTAATCCCAGCACTCCGGAGGCAGAGGCAGGTGGATCTCTGTGAGTTTGAGGACAGCCTGGGCTACCAAGAGAGTTCCAGGAAAGGTGCCACCAAAGCTACACAGAGAAACTCTGTCTCAAAAAACAAAACAAAACAACAACAACAACAACAACAAAAAGAATCCTGTACAATAAAGAAACCTCTGGAGCCATCACAATCCCTGACTTCAAGCTCTACTACAGAGCTATAGTAACAAAAACAGCTTGGTCTTGGCATAACAACTGACATGTGGACCAATAGAATCAAACTGAAGACCCTGACATTAACCCACACACCTATAAACACCTGATTTTTGACAAATAAGCCAAAACTGTACAATAGAAAAAGGAAAGTATCTTCAACAAATAATGCTGGCATAATGATGTCAACATGTAGAAGATTGCAAATAGAGCCATATCTATCACAATGCACAAAACTCAAGTCCAAGTGAATCAAAGACCTCAACATAAATCCAGCTACACTGAACTTGATAGAAAAGAAAGTAGGAAGTACTCTTGAATGCATCAGCACAGGAGACCATTTCCTAAATATAACACCAGTAGCACAGATACTGAGAAAAACAATTAATAAATGGGACCTCTTGAAACTGAGAAGCTTTTGTAGGGCAAAGGACACTGTCAATAAGACAAAACGACAGCTTACAGAATGGGAAAAGATCTTTACCAACCCCACATCTGACAGAGGGCTGATCTCCAAAATATATAAATAATTCAAGAAACTAGACATCAAAATACCTAACAATCCAATTAGAAAATAGAGCTAAACAGAGAATTCTCAATGGAAGTATCTCAGATGGCTGAGAGACATTTAAGGAATTGCTCAACATCCTTAGTCATCAGAGAAACACAAATCAAAACCACTCTGAGATACCATCTTACACCTATCAGAATGGCTAAGATCAAAAACACTGAAGACAGCTTATGTTGGAGAGGATGTGGAGCAGGGGGAACACTCCTCCACTGTTGGCGGGAGTGCAATCTTGTACAGCCACTTTGGAAATCAGTATGGCCGTTTCTCAAAAAATTGGGAATCAATCTTCCTCAAGACCCAGCTATACCACTCTTGGGCATATACCCAAGNAATGCTCAATCATACCACAGGGACACATGNTCAACTATGTTCATAGCAGCNTTNTTNNTAATAGCCAGAACCTGNAAANAACCTNGATGCCCCTCAACTGAAGAATGGATTAAGAAAATGTGGTACATATACACAATGGAGTACTATTCAGCAGAGAAAAACAATGACATCATGAAATTTGCAGGCAAATGGATGGAACTAGAAAATATCATCCTGAGTGAGGTAACCCAGAATCAGCAGGACAAACATGGTATGTACTCACTCATAAGTGGATACTAGATGTAAAGCAAAGAATAACCAGACTTCAACCCACAGCTCCAGGGAAGCTAGCTAGCAGGGAGGACTCTAGGAAGAACTCATGAATCGCCCAGTGAAGGAGAAATAGATGAGATCTACATAAGCAAACTGGGGATGGGGAGGTGGAGGTAATGGAGGGCAATGGATGGGGGATGAGAACATAGGGGAATGGGAGGTTCAAGTTGGAACACGGACAGAATGGGAGAGCAAGGAAAGAGATACCATGATAAATGAAGACATCATGGGAATAGGGAGAAACAGAGTGCTAGGGAAGTTCCCGGGAATCTACAAGGATGGCCCTACCTTAGACTACTGGCAATTGTTGAGAGTGTGCCTGAACTGACCTACTCCATTGATCAGATGGCTGAATACCTAACTGTCATTATAGAGCCCTCATCCAGTGACTGATGGAAGCAGATGCAGAAATCCATGGCTGGGCACCAGGCCAAGCTCCAGGGGTCCAATTGATGGGAAAGAGGAGGGATTCTATGAGCAAGGGACAATGTGATCATGATGGGAAAATGTACAGAGATGGCCATCCAAACTAGTGGGGACTCATGACCAATAGCTGTGGAACCTGCATGGTACTGGACTAAGCCCTCTGGATAGGTGAGATGTTTGTTAAGCTTGAATTGTTTAGGGGCCCTCAGGGAGGCAGTGGGATCAGGACCCATACCTGGTGCATGAGCTGGCTTTTTGGAGCCCAGTGCCTATGGTGAGATAGTTTGCACAGCCTTGGTGCAGGGAGGAGGGGCTTGGACCTGCCTCAACTGAATGTAAGAGGCTCTGCTGACTCATTATAGGGCACCTTGCCTTGGAGGAGGTGGAATAGGGAATGGGTTGGGGGGGGAACACTGGGAAGCAGGAGGAGGGAGGAGAGGGGAATCTGTGGTTGGTATGTAAAATGAATAGAAAATCTCTTAATAATAATAAAAAATAAAAATGACAAAAAAGAAAATATAAACTGAGGGGATTTTTGGAAACGGAAAATCTANGTAAGCAAACAGGAACTACAGACACAAGCATTACCAACAGAATACAAGAGATGGAAGNGAGAATCTCAGGTGTTGAAGATTCAATAGAAGAAATAGATTGATTGGTCAAAGAAACTGTTAAATCTAAAAAATTCCTAGCACAAAACATCCAGGAAATCTGGAATGCTGTGAAAAGACCAAACCTAGAAATCATGGAAATAGAAGAAGGAGAAGAATCCTGGCTCAAAAACCCAGAAAATGTATTTGACAAAATCATAGAAGAATATTTTCCTAACCAAAAGAAGGACATGCCTACAAAGGTACAAGAAGCTTACAGAATACCAAATAGATTGTATCAGAGAAGAAAGTCCTCATGTCACATAATAATCAACACTAAACATACAGAACAAAGAAAAAAATATTAAAAGCTGCAAAGGGAAAAGGCCAAGTAACATATAAAGGCAGACTTACTGGAATTACATCCAACTACTCAATGGAAACTCTAAAAGCCAGAAGGGCCTNGACAGATGTCTTTCAGACTCTAAGAGACCACAGATGCTAGCCCAGACTACAATACATAGCAAAACTTTCAATTGCCATAGATGGAGTAAATAAGATATTTCATGACAAAGTCAAATTTAAACTATTCACAAATCTAGCCCTACNTAAAGTTCTAGAAGAAAAACTCAAACCCAAGGAAGTTAACTATACCCACAAAAACACAGGCAATAATAATCTCACACCAGCAAAACCCAAAGGGAATCTCTCTCTCTCCTCCCTCTCTCCCTCTCTCTCTCTCCCACCACCAACACAATAGGAATTACCAATCATTGGACATTAACATCTCTCAATATCAATGGATTTAATTCCCCAATAAAAAGACACACGTTAACAGAACAGATACAAAAACAGGATCCATTCTTCTGCTGCACACAAGAAACATACCTCAACATCAAAGATAGACAGTACTTCAGAGCAAAGGGTTGGAAAGAGATGGACCTAAGAGGCAAGCTGATATAGTTATTCTAATATCTATCAAAATAAACTCCAAACCAAAATTAATCAAAAGAGATGAAGAAAGACATTTCATACTCATCAAAGGAAAAATCCACCAAGATGACATTTCAATTCTTAACATCTATACCCCAAATGCAAGGCCACCTACTTTTGCAAAAGAAACATTATGAAAGCTTAAATCACACATTGACCCTCATACACTTATAGTAGGTGAATTCAACACCCCACTCTCACCAATGGGCAGGTCATCCGGACAGAACTTAAACAGAGAAATAATGGAACTAGACATTATGACTCAAATGGACCTAACAGATATCTGCAGAATATTTCACCTAACTGTAAAACAATACATCTTCTCAGCACCTCATGGAAAATTCTCCAAAATTTACCACATACTTGGTCACAAAGCAAGTCTCAAGAGATACATTCCTGTATCCTATCAGGCCACCATATGTTAAAGCTTGATATCAACAACAGAAAATCTACAAGCTCATGAAAACTAAACAACTCCTTACTGAACGACTGCTGGGTTAAGGCAGAAATAAGAAATAAGAAAGACTTCCTAGAATTCAATGAAAATGAATTCACAACATACCCAAACTTATGGGATACAATGAAAGCTGTGCTAAGAGGAAGTTCATAGCACTAAATGCCTTCAGAAAGAATTAGAGAAATCTCATACTAACAACTTAACAGCATACCTACAAGCTCTATAACAAGAAGAAGCAAACATATCCAAGAGAGGTAGATGGTAGGAAATAATCAAACTGAGGGGCCCAAATCAATAACATAGAAACAAAGAGAGCAATACAAAGAATCAATGAGACAAAGAGTTGGTTCTTTGAGAAAATAAGCAAGATAGACAAACCCTTATCCAAATAACTAAAAGCCAGAGAGAGAATATCCAAATTAACAATATCAGAAACAAAAGGGGAGACATAACAACAGACACTGAGGAAATCCAAAGAATCATTAGGTTATACTCCCCAAAATTGGAAATCTAAAAGAAATGGACAAATTTGTTGATAGATGCCACTTACCAAAGTTAAGTCACTATCATATAAACAACTTAAATAGACCTATAACCCCTACGGAAATAGAAGCAGTCATTAAGTCTCCCAACCAAAAAAAAAAAGCCCAAGGCCAGACACTTTTAGCACAGAATTCCACCAGATTTTCAATGAAGTGCTAATATCAATACTCCTCAAATTATTCCACAAAATAAAAATAGAAGAAACATTCTCAAATTCATTTTATGAGGTCNCAGTCACCATGACACCCAAACTATACAAACATTCAAGAAAGAGAATTACAGACCAATTTCTCTTATGAACATTGTTGCAGAAATACTCAATAAAATACTTGCAAACTAAATCCAAGAACACATCAAAAAGATTTTCCACCATGATCAAGGAGGCTTCATCCCAGAGATGTGGGGATAGTTCAACATATAAAAGTTAGTCAATGCAATCTACCATATCAACTGAAAGAAAAAAGCCACATGGTCATCTATTTAGATGCTGAAAAGGCCTTTGACAAAATCCATCACCCCTTCATGATAAAAGTCTTGGAGAGATCAGGAATACAAGGGACATATTGAAACATAATAAGGGCAATATACAGCAAGCCAGTAGCCAACATCAAGTTAAATGGAGAGAAACTTAAAGCAATTCCACAAAATTAGGGTCAAGACAAGGCTGTCAACTCTCTTCATAGCTATTCAATATAGTACTTGAACTCTTATCAAAAGCAATAAGACAAGTGAAGGAGATCAAGCTGATACAAATTGGAAAGGAAGAAGTCAAAGTATATTTGCAGATGGTATGATAGTATACATAAGTGACCACAAAAATTTGACCAGGGAACTCCTACAGCTGATAAACACCTTGAGTAATATGGCTAGATACAAAATTAACTAAAAAAAAGTCAGTAGCCCTCCTACAAATGACAAACAGGCTGAGAAAGAAATTAGAGAAACAACACCCTTCACAATAGCCACAAATAATATAAAATATCTTGGGGTAACTCTAGCCAAGCAAATGAAAGACCTGTATGACAAGAACTTCAAGTCTTTGAAGAAATAAGTTTCAGAAGATGGAAAGATCTCCCATGCTCATGGATTGGCAAGTTTAACAAGGTAAAAATGGCCATCATACCAAAAGCAATCTACAGATTCAGTGCAATCCNCATCAAAATTCCAACACAATTCTTTACATATCTTGAAAGTATAGTTTAGTTTTAGCTAAGCTGGAAAAAACCCAGCTTAGCTAAAAACAAATCCTGTACAATAAAAGAACTTCCAAAGGTCTCACCATTCCTGATTTCCAGCTGTACTACAGAGCTATAGTAACAAAAACAGCATGGTATTGGCATAAAAATAGACATATTGATCAATGGAATNGAGTATAAGACCCAGAAATGAATCCACACACCTATGGACACTTGATTTTTGATAGAGGAGCCAGAAATATACAATGGAGGGGGGNAAAAGCATCTTCAACAAATGGTGCTGGCATAACTGAATGTCAGCATGTAGAAGGATACAAATAGATCCATATATATTACCCTGCACCAAACTCAAGTCCAAGTGGATAAAAGACCTCAATATAAAACCAGATACACTGAACCTGATAGAAGAGAAAGTGGGGAATAGCCTTGAACACACTGTCACAGGAGACAACTTCCTGAACAGAACACCAATAGTGCAGGTACTATGACAATTAAAAAATAGGACCTCATGAAACTGAAAAGCTTCTGTAAGGCAAAAGACACAGTCAATTGGATAAAAAAAGCAACCCACAAAATTCAAAAAGATCTTCACCAACCTTATATCTGACAGAGGGTAAATATCAAAAATATATAAAGAACTCAGGAAACTAGACATCACCAAACTAAATATTCCAATTAAAAATGGGGTTCAGATCTAAACAGAGAATTCTCAACAAAGGAATCTCAAATGGCTGAGAAACACTTAAAGAAATGTTCAACATCTTTAGCCATCAGAATGGCTAAGATCAAAAACACAAGTGACAGCTCATGCTGGTAAGGATATGGAGCAAGGGGAACACTCCTCTGCTACTGATGGGAGTGCAAACTGGTACAGCCACTGTAGAAATCAATATGAGGTTTCTCAGAAAATTGGGAATCAATCTACCTCAAGACCCAGCTACACCACTCCAGGGCATATACCCAAAGGGTGCCCCATTCTGCCACAAGGACACTTGCTCAACGCTGTTCATAGCAGCCTTATTCATAATAGTCAGAGGCTAGAAACAACCTAGAAGTCCCTCAACTGAAGAATGGATAAATAAAGTGTGGTACATTTACACAGTGGAGTATTACTCAGCTGTTAAAAACAAAACATCATGAAATTTGCAGGCAGAAGGATGGAACTTGGAAAAAAAAATCATCCTGAGTGAGGTAACCTAGACCCAGAAAGACAAACATGTTATGTACTCACTTATAAGTGGATATTAGCTGTTATATAAATTATAATCATGCTATAATCTGNAGACCCAGAAAGTCAATAACAGGAGAGCTGAAGGTGGGATTCAAGGATCTCCCTTGGAAGAAAAAATAGAATAGATTTTGCAAGTGGACTTGGGGAGAGTGGCATTGGGAACAGGAGGGATGAAGTGTTGGGGGGATACTGGGGAAAATGACTGGGAGGAAGAGAGGGAGAAAATACTGGGATAAATGACTGGAATTATTGGGGGATAGTTCTGGGTTGAGGTGGAAACCTAGGGCAATGGAAACTCCATGGAATCTATCACAGTAACCCTAGCAAAGATTCCTAGTAATGGACACAAAGCTTGATCCAGCCATCTTTTGCAATTAGGTAAGGCCTCAAGTGCAGTGATTGGGAAACCAACCAAGCCACAAAACCTTCAACCTGTTGTTTGTCCTACCTGCAGAATGTTCTGGGACCAGAGCCTAGCNNAATGTTTATCAAAGAGACCAGAGAGACTTCATCCAGCAACTGATGGGCGCAGATGCAGAGTTCCATAGCCAAACATTAGGCAGAGCTAGGAGAGTCCTGCAGAGTAGGGGAGGAGCAAAGGAAGCAGAGAGGGACAGAGACACCACAAGAATATGGTCCACAGAATCAATTTATCAGGATTCAATGAGGTTCACAGAGATCAGGGAACCTGTAGGGTCTGACCTTGGTCCTCTGCATATGTTATGACTGCATAGTTTGGTGTTCTTGTGGACTCCTAACCATGGGAACAGGAGCAGTCTCTGACTTTTTTGCCTACTTGTGGGACCCTTTTCTTCCTACTGGGTTGCTTTGTCCAACCTTGATGTGATGGTGCCTGGTCTTATTGTAGCATGTTATGCTATGTTTGGTTGATGTCCCTGGGAGGTTTGCTCTTTTCTGAGGTGAAGTGGAGAGGCTGAGGGAGGAGAGACTGTGGTCCAGATATAATATATGACAGAAAAATAAAAAATAAACAAACGGGGCTGGAGAGACAGCTCAGAGGTTAAGAGCACTGGCTGCTCTTCCAGAGGTCCTGAGTTTAGTTCCCAGCAACCACATGGTGGCTCTCAACCATCTATAATGAGATCTGGTGCCTTCTTCTGGCCTTCAGGGATACATGCAGATAGAACACTGTACACATAATAAATAAATAAATCTTTAAGAAAAAGCAAGCAAAAAATTAAAAAAACAAAAATTTAAATATCACTTTTCAGCTATATATTAATTTTTTACACAAATATTAACACAACAACCATATGAATTAAATACTGTGGTTTTTGACATGTAAAAAATGAGAGCATGAGCAGAGAATAAGTAAAGAAACTGCCTAAGGTCATCCATCCAGCATACAACTTCATCAGGTAGGTGGTATCATATACATAAATTGGTTCTAAATGCTGTGATTTAAACAGTGGGCTCTACTGCCATGTACTGGTCTATATGCTTAAATATATTTCCTGGTGGTTATTGTAAGATCACATGTGAGTAATAATCCTTTTTCTTAAACTGTGAAAGGAACAAGAAAGTTTCCAAATATCACATAAGAAAAAGAATAGATACAGAAGAAATGTGTATTTCTCATAATGGTTAATATGAGCACGAGCAGGCAAGAAGGAAGAGGAGGAGGAAGAGGAGGAGGAGGAGAAAAGATCAAAGACTAATTGAGAATAATAGATGGTTTTAAAATCTGACTGAGAGTGAAGCCAGAGTACCTATTTTTGTAAATTATATCTTTCTGAGACTGTGGGGTGCCCAACTACAATTGGCAGACTACAATGTAAACCCTACACTTAAGGTTCAGAGAACAGAACAGAAGAGGGGGCAGAAAGATTATTAAAAAGCCAGATGACCAGGACCCCTGTAGAGTAACAGCCTAGTGGAAAATTACCCTGTCCCTGGCTTGTAGCTGAACCCAAGACTTGGATCCCCACCCCAGGACTCAGAGTTAACGACCAAACAATAATTCTAGCCATCCTGTACTTTTCCACTAGCTCTCTGAGCATACTCTAAAGACCCTATAAAAGCCTGCCCCTCTGCCCAGCCCACTGTTGTCTCTGGTCCTACTCAGAGACAGCCACCATTCTGTGTTTCTCCCCCAATAAATCTCTTGTTTTTTTTGAGATTTGTTGCATGGTGTGACTTTGTGGTATTCCTTGACTCCTGATTACCAAGATGTCTTTGCCCTGGAAAACCCTTTCAACTCCATCTTCTAGGTAGTGACTTCTAGACATAACAGAGAAGTTGCATTCATGAAATCANAGTATGGTTGTCTAAATGAGACCTGTAAGGACAACACCATTCAACATGCCATCGTGGATGGAGAAATTTCAGAAGGCCTTATCCCTATATGAAGAGTTACAGGAAACCAATGCTACTGAGAGAGGGGAAACTGGTTTTCTCCAAGGATGAGCCCCTTTATATCCAATCCCAAGCAGTCCAGCTTTAACACATGTACATACAAGCAACACTAAATGAACTTAATATGGTGTGTATNTGTGACTATAACAAGAAGAGGTCATGAATTTGAGAAGGAGTGGGGAGAATATGAATGGCACTAGATGGGGGAGAGGGATAATCCGGAATGGTGTAAATACAGTACTCATGCATGAAATTATAAAATAAAATTTTAATTAAGAATCTAATTTTAATAATATTAGCAAACACAACAAATTGTATAAGCATGTGTAAACCATATGCCAAAAAAGCTGTTTGGATACAATGCAGTATCCTATTAATACTCAAAATAATAAAATAGATTTTTCAGATAGTAAATTTATAAAATGCCGCAAGTTCAAGGATTTTCTACAAAGTAGGTGGCAAACTGTGGTCCCAACAATGAATATTTATCACTATCCATTATCATATCTTAAATTTTCAGGTTAAATCATTTGTAAGCTCCAAGTGTGTTTTATAAATGGACAGTTCCTTTAGCACGTTATGTGGTGAGCTCTTGGGAAATTTTGTGTGGTGAAAATCAAGTTTATATTCACTAGGATGAAAAGAATCCCTCCTTTAAGTTCACACAAAAGTCTAGCGGGTCAGAGATGGNCAAATATTTCTGATTAAATGGAGGTAAGTGGATATAGCCTAGAGCGAAATTTCAGAACCCAATGTAAAATCATATAGTGTTATGAACTGCATGTTTGTGTTCAGTATCAGGAGATGGATGCTGATTTGAGGTAATTAGGTTCAGTTGAGGTCATGAGGACAGGCCCAGTGAACAGTGTACCAAGAAGAGACAGAGTCAGCTCACTGGGCCATGTGACGATGCCAGGAGGGCCCTCCCAAACAACAGATACTCTGGTGCCATGGTCTTGGACCTCCCAAGCTCCAGGACATGAGAAAGCCATGCTTGCTGTTTAAACACACCAATCTATCACACTTGTGTTAAAACAACTTACACTAAGACTCTGTTGTGCACAGTTTCCTCCCAAATGAAACATTCCATCTAGGAGGGAAGCTCATTACGGCTCAAAGTGATCTAAAGGGAGGTGAGACAGTCCACCCTGNATTAATAAGCACGGGAAGTAAACAACTGAAAATTTCAGGAAGTCCTGAAAACTAATTAGATACATTAGGCTCCTTCCTCCCAAAGCATATATAAGTAGCAAGGACTGCTGAGAAACACTCTCAGACCAGCCAGGATGCTTGGAAGAGACATTCTCCAACCCATTGAGCTGCCTGCAAGTGATGCAGTGTGCAGGTTTCCAGCTGTCATGAGCCACCATCCATGCAGGTGTTGGTTTTTAATAATATTTTTTGATAATATTTTGAATCACTTCCACTCCTATAAGTAACGCTAATAAATTCAGTGGTTCACCAAGAAGGACTTTGCTGGTGTCCTTACTTTAGACTGTCGTTGCTGTTTAAACACACCAATCTATCTGGAGTGGGTAGACATTTATTCACATCTCCCTAGGGATAGTATCACACAACAGACATTCACAGTCTTCTGAGTTTACTTTTAATTGCCTGAATTGTAAAGGAGTATAAAACAAAACATTCCTGTTGAGGTCAGTTAATTTTCAGGGGACCACAAAGCTCTCTGTGACTTTTTTCATTCAATCAACTTGGAGAAAATTTCTATTCCTCTGTGAAACTACCTGAAAATTTTACATGTAGTTGAAAAATGATGAGCCTCCCCTCCAAAAACAGTATCTAATTACTAAATGAGCAGAACCAGCCATCCACAGTTCACAAAGAAAAACTAAATGCTGATACAGGTATGAAGTAGCTATTTTTAAGGGTATTTTGATTTATATATTACTTGAGAGTCTTCTAGATGTTTCTGCATCTGTCACATCATTGGGCCTTAAACTATCCTGTACAGAGTGAAGATTATCAACCGCAGTTTACAGAGAAGCTAGGACTCACAGCAGTCACACATTTGGAAACTCTTGGAGCCAGCACAGAATGTCTAACATTAGGCTCGGTCTAGTTAAGACACTTACAATGAATCTTCCAGTTTTGTTGGAGCAGCCATAAAGCCGAGGTGGATGGTCTTCAGCCCGTGTTTCTAGCAATGGTGAGGTCTGGTAGTCTCCTCTCCCTCCAAGAGAGTTCCAGAACTCCTCTAAAGAACACAGAATGAGTTAGCCAATGCATATTCAGGACCACATGCTTGGTAGGATTTTACATTAATGGCAATATCATCTCATCCTAACTTAATTATACCAGATACCATCAACACTTTTGCAGTTAAAGGAGTCATCCTTACACAACTCTAATGATATAAAAAGTGATTATTGGAAGAAGTCAGTTAAGCACATTGAATATAAAAGTGGTGACCTTGACCCCACAGCACACACCTGGTTCGTTGCCTTCCTGAATCCTTGCAGCTTTGCACTTGAGAACATCAGTCACATACTCTGCTCCTTTCTCCTCCTCCTGACTAGCACCTTTTCCTATCCAGATGAAGCCATTGTTTTGTGGCAGTTTTAGGACAAAAGCATCATTGGAATTCAATGAATTTGCATCAACATCAACCTGGAACATGAATGAAAAAATAACACAATGATTCAAATTCACTCCTGAAGCTATACAGAGCCATCTAGAACCTTCTTCCTAACCCCAGGAAGTTAATTCAAGACAGAGGTGCAATAGATGCCTGAAACACTGGAGTAAGGACACCTTGGTCCATGTCACATGATGTTCAGCTGCCTTCAGACAGTAGAGCAAGGTTTAAAAATTTGGCAGAGTGTGGTATCCCAAGCCTTTAANCCCAGCACTTGAGAGGCATAAGCAGGCAGATCTCTGTGAATTCAAGGCCAGCCTGGGCTACATAGACCTTTCAGGGCAGCAAAAACTACATAAAGAGACCCTGTCTCAAAATTAATTAATTAATTAAAAAATAAATAAATAAGCCATCAGTCAAGAATGGAGGGTTTTGGCCAGACATGGTAGTTNACATTTATAATTCTAGCACTCTAGGGGCTGAAGCAGAAGAATCATGAAAAGTCTAGCCTAAGCTACGCAGAAGACTCCAGCTCAATAACAAGGCAAAAGGGTAGAGAGTCAGTTCAGTGTTAAGAG
>LZPO01017424.1:0-23395 GCA_001675575.1 Neotoma lepida
ATAGAAGATGTCTTCTGTATATATTAAATAGAAATGAGCTGAATTCCTATACAGGTAACCGGAAGAAAATCAGCAACACTAGGCTAGGAGTACACTGGGTGACAAGATTCTCATCTCTTTGGTAAATGTGTGGACTCAAANGTGCAGCATCTGCTTATCAGCCTCTTCACCTGCATATAACCTGTGCTCTACCTATGGTGCTTTAAAATTTCCAATTACTCTGTTTCTGCATTTCCAAAACTTCTGACTCGTTTAAAATCTGGTCATTTAAATAGTATCACTGTTTAATAGTGTGGTAGTTTGAATGTAATTGGCCCCCATAAGCTCAATGGGAGTGGCACTATTAGGAGGTGTGACTTTGTTGGAGGAAGTGTGTCACTGTCGGGGGGCTTTAAGGTCTCATTATATGCTCAAGTTACCACCCAGTGTCTCAGACCACTTCCTGTTGCCTCAAGATGTAGGACTCTCAGCTCCTTCTCTAGCACCATGTCTGCCTGCACACTGCCATGTTTCCTGCAATGATGATAATGGACTAAACCTCTGAAACTGTAAGCCGGCCAATTAAATGTTTTCCTTTGTAAGAATTGCCTTGGTCATGGTGTCTCTTCATAGCAATAGAACCCCAAACTAAGATAGTAGTGTCATTCATGCTTTATTATTTTGTGTATTTTTGTTTTTTATACAATTATTCATACTTACATTATTCATACTAGACAAATTAATTCCGTTATTCTTTCTGATAGTGTTTATATATGCATACACACATATATACACACACACACACACACACATACACACACATACATATACATACTATATATACATACACTCCTGGTGTTTTGGTGGCCAGAAGAGGACATCAGTTCCCTGAGACTAGATTTACAGATGATTAGGGTGCTGGGAATCAAATTAAAGAGCAGCTGGTGCTCATAACCACTGAGTCATCTCTCTAGGCTCCTATTAATTTTATTATTTTTATAAATTATGTGTCTGTGCACATGAGTTGCAGGTACCAGTAGAAACTAGAGGCACTGGATTCCCTGGAAGTGGAGTTAGGTGACTGTGTGCTACCTTAGAGGGGGCTTGGAATCTAACTCAGGTCATACACAAGAACAGTATGTGCTTTTAACCTCAGAGCCTTTCCTAAGATAAAATTATTTCATATTTTTTCATTCATGCCTTTATATGCATGCAGTTCACGGCTTTTATGCTTGCATGTTTAATTCTATCGTTCTGCCTGCTAACATTTACTCACAAAAGGCAGTCACATAATTTGTAAGCCTTGATGATGAGCTCACCCTAACCAGAGCTTTTTATGAGAATCTTGTACTGACGTTTCCCTTCAAAGCAGTTCTGTACCTGCTTCTGCAACTATGGCACAGTTCAAGCTTCTCACCTCTTAAACATTTATCACTTACTTGACATGGGGATTCTTAATTATATGGCACCAAATCTTTGTTAAATAGACTTGTGGTTATAATTTCTTAGGGAAAGATTCACCACTCTTGACCCAGAATCCAGCTGAGCATTACCTGAAGCTCTCGATCATCCATCAGTGTTCTATTTTTCTAGTCTGTTTCTCAATGAAATAATGGTACTTCGCAAGTTCCAGAGTTGTGGTGGGTGCAGGAGAGGGAAGAATTCAGATCTAACTCCTGAATTTAAGAAGACTCAACACTTCATCTGATCTCCATAGAGCTATCTGTTGTCTCTAAATGGATATGCAAATCTGAATTATGTGGTTATTTCAAGTAGCATTACACCATATACCAATCAGTTTAAGTGTTTCTTTTCTTCACCTGTCATCTGTTCCTCCCTCTCTCTCTCCCTGACACAGGATCTCACACATCACACACAAGCTGGCAATGAACTATGCAGCCCTGGTAAGTTTGAACTGGGACTATATCTGTGTACTCCCACTTCCGGTCTATGTGGTGCTGGGGTTCAAACCCAGGGCTCACTGAATGCTAGGGCAAGCACTCTACCAACTCATCTGCAGCCTAGCCCCAGTTCAAGCTTTTTGCTACACTTAGTAGGTTATGTTTTTATGTTGAATCCTAGGAGGGGNNGGGATATTTTCCTAATGTTCGTGTAAACTCAATGATAAGTAGTTTTGTTTTATCAAGTATTTGTGGCTGTTTTATAGTAGAAGTTACTTTTAGACAATATATTATGACCTACTGTCAGCAACAGAATGATTTCCTATATTCCTTTTTACACTTTCTAAACTTCCATAGACCCAAACTACCAAAGTAGTGTGTAACACATACTAGGAACACCAAAAAACAAATATGGCAAATACTACATAGATGGTAGCAGGAGGTCTTTTGTTTTAAATGAACTTTCAGTGTTTGGAGTCTGGGAGCCAAGAGGTTTCCAAGTGAGATCTGAGCTTGCTTTATCCAGCAGGGCTGCATAAGGGAATGGCTTGACCATGTGCGTGGTTACCAGGTGTTTGGAAGGATCTGCACTTGGCTGTGCTGGGGGGAGGTCTTCTGCTTCACCCTTGGCATTTCTTTAAAAAGCCCTTTAGAAGAGACAGAGGGGGCTGGTGGGTTTTGACCCAGGCCCTCCCAAGCCTATCCTATGTTTCTATCTGTCTCTCTCCCTCTATAGTTCTATCTAAATATTTCTCACTTCTCCCTGCTCAATAGTACCCTGGGGGAAAAGTGGGGGACGGCCTCCCACATTGGAGCCATGCAGCCTAGTCTCGGATCAGCATATGACTACCTGTCCAACAGGTTTCCTCAGGGCAAGACACCTATGGAAACTGACTCTCAATGGCAAGGACCACAGACAGCACAGGAATTTGCAAAATTGGTGCAGCTTGCAGGCTCTTTTCTCTGTCATTTTATTGGTGATTCTTTGGGCAGTTTTTAGTTTTGTCAGTCACACATACAATAGCTGTAATTTCCCCTGGAAATTCTGTTCTTTCTCAAATATTTTCCCGTAAGTTTCAGCAGGGAACTAATGTTTCTCTAATCTCTTATCTGGAATTACAAACTACAACTCCTAATTCTGGGAACTTTTCTGACTCAACAGGGACAGTTAGGTACATATGAGAAAACAACACTTGGAACATTAACCCTGTCTCACAGTTCTGAAAAGGGGAGTAAGGCATGGATACACAGAATAGGGAAAAAGCCTCAGGAACACACATAGTGCCAACTGTTGAGAGTAAGTTCCCTAGATACCAAGCATAAAGAATCAATGATAGGATCTAGTATGATCCAACGGGGGAAAATGTAATGTAAAATATGAGATGGATAGATTTATTTTTTTACCATACACAGGAGCTTATATGGAAGAAGTATGGTATAGTGAGATAGGAAAAGAATGCTTTATCAAAGTCTACCTTTTATAGAGAGATTGAGACATGGGACCCTCTCGTAGAAAAGGGACCTGTATAAAAGCATATCTTGCAGACATGAAAGAATTGTCTGGGTTTGAATATTGTTGTCCTTAAAGCATTGTACCTGTATCTATTACTTTTTATCTTTGTACCCATAAGTAGCTGCCAGCTGACATCAGTGCTGGGAGAGCGGGATGTGTCTAGCTCAATATTTAGTTAAGCCTGAAAAAATGCTGAACTCTATGTCTAGAATAAGGTTATGTAGGGGGTGGGAAGGTGTACTGGGGGAAGCATAAAGGGGAACAATGGGAGCTTTCACAATGATTATGATGTAGTCTTTAAAATATGATGTATTTCTTAGGAGTAAAAAATAGGAGATAATAATAAAACTGTTCATATAACCCTGGTAAGAAAATCTCTTAAGTATAAATAAAGACAGCTCGAGCTATTCAGGGCCATTTGAGTGCAATCCACTTGGTGGTCAGAATTTTTCTTTGCGCCAATGCCCCTTCCCTGCCTCAGGACCTGAACCCTAGCATTTAAGGTTTCTCTGGATCAAATATTTCAAAGGATTAATAAGAAAAATCAAGGCCCAAAGCACTAAAATGAAAGAAAAAATAATCACTGAAGGAAATCAAAATAACAGAAGCTAAGATCTTATTAAAGATGATTTATATAATTTAAATTAAGGGAAGATACCTTGATTATTCTTACCTCTGAATTAATAACTTTAATCAGGAAGAAAATGTGATACACAGTCTTCGTTAACAAAGAAAGTTGACGACACCTCTCAAGGTACACTTGTATTGATGGTTCTACCCTTTGCTGTAATTTACTCCAAAACAGAGTGAGTTCCCTTAAAAACAAAAGTTTGAAGGATAAGCAGGAATAATGCAATAATCATGGAATAACCATGGAGAATGCCAGTACAGCCATTACATTTGAAATTAAAACTGACCTTAGATTCTAGTTCTATGTGTAGAATTATGCCTAAATACAAGATAAGTCTACACCCTGAATTTCTGAAGACCAAATAAAAATCAGATGCAGTTTCTTACTTTGCTGATAGTATTTTTCAATCTCAGAGTAGCACTCTTTTAGTAAGAAAACATCTAACACTTAAAAAAAAGTTATACAATGGGAACCTTTGAGTCACATTTGGACTTTTAACTATGTAATATAAAAATACAAAGTGTGTGCATAGTACCTAACAAGGCTTAAGGACTAAAACATACTCGTCTAGGATTAGAGGTGCACCTCAGTGATAGAACCTTACATTGTCACCCAGTAAAGTATGTATCTTCTAAATTAAAATCTATCCACAAGGCTGTTGTTATTAGACGAACAAAAGAACCAATGATGACACAGATCCCAGAAGGGAAACATGCATCTGTGCCATAAAGGTTAAATAAAAAGAAAATTTAAAAATAAAATTAAAATTTATGCTTATCTTAATGTAATAACAATGTTTTCACAGAAAATAAAATGATAAATGTGCTCACTGTATCAATTTCTCTTCCACCCTTCATTTACTTCCCCCTGTATCAACATTTTCAGCAACTGTTCTCGTCAATGCCAGCTTCTGCTATTCAGTTTCCAGCTCCTTAAAACTCTGTCCTCTTCACTGCTCACTTGCTGCATTTTAACATCTATCGAGGACCTCAAGATCTACCTGTAAAATTTGGCCACATTTACCTTTCCAGTTCTCTGTAAGCCTCATGTATTTTGATTCTTATAAAACCTGAACCTTAGTAGAGTCATGGATCCTGTAACAGCATTTCAATTAACAGTAGGCCACATACAGTTGGACTAGATCCCTACCATTAAGCATCTTAGTGAGGTGTACCACTGCAGCCTTCTCAATGACAAATTATTTCAAACCAACCATTTCTCAAGATGCATCCTATCTCTAAGCACTGGGTGACTGTGTATGAAAATGGTATCTGCCATTACTGCCATTCCCCATCCTTCTACTTGAATGTATCATTACCACTGACCCACAGCTTCCCCCCGCCCATTTTTTATTATACTTGAAACTGATAACTATGTTGCTTTTACATTTCTATCGCCTCATGCCATATACATAAGGAAGCCCTTATAGCTTCCTAGATGGATTACTCACTGCCTTTATATTGTTTGTCTAAGCTCGGCAATTTTTCTTCCTGCTATGTTATCCTCTCTATGCATTTTCTAAACAACTTCCAACTGTGCACCTGAAACTATTTTTTAAAACATAAAGTTTTTCATGTTGCCCTTCAGAGTTGATAACAGACTGCATCTGTTTATCATATAAAATTCAGTTTGACGTCTTTTTAAACCAATGTCACAATGATTCCCTACTTATTACTGACTTTCAAATTATCTTATGCCCCCNAAATCTGCTTATCCTTGATAAGAACACTGTAGTCATCCATGACTTTTAGAGCAATCTCCTCTGTATTAAAGATTTAACTTTATTTACAAAAGAATCAACTGCTTAGAAAAGCCTAGTAACTAGGAACTTGACTGTATTGGACTACATAGCCATTTATTTACCTGCCAATTCTCTCTTCATCCACAGGCCATGTATTGCCTAGCAAATACTCTTAAATGCCAGAATACTATAAGCCAAATTTTCTTTCAAGACTAATAACGCTAGTGAGTATAAACAATAGTTAGTCTCAGATAACACTAATCTAAGGCTGGAATGAAGTTTTTTAAGTTAACAGGAGCCAACATAAGTAAGTTGCAGCCTCCCAAAGGGATACTGTAACAAGTTTTGGGAATGTGCCACATCAGGAAGCATGGACTAAAGGAGAACACCAAGGCAGCAAACAGGAATGACCTCTACAGCTATGAAATAAACTACATTTCCATATATTAGTGCTAAGTAACTTAGGATAGATAATATGCAGATGAAAAAAATATGTAATTGAATCTCAGGTTGGTAAAAGTAAGTTGAAAATGAATTTAGTAGTTTCTGATAAAGTAAACCTTTTTAATTGTATTGTCCTTAACAAAAAGAGTTTCTAAAACTAAACTATGAACTATTTGATAATCAGTTTGCACAGATTGTAATACCAGAAAATATACTTTTTGTCTTGGAAAGAAAAAGGGTCTTTAAAAACTTCTAAATTATATGAATTCTTAAAATCTACTTTGTATTCTTCAAATTGTTTTGTTTCTTTTTTAGACAGGGTCTCACTATGTGGCCTTGGCTGGCCTGGAACTCAAGAGATCCACTAGCTTCTGCCCTTGGAGTAATGGGATTAAAGGTGTGCACCACCACCCCACACACACCTTTGCTTTCCTATTTAAGGGAATCTCCTTTGAAAAAGAAAATCAACTCACCAAGCGCAGTACATATCTCCTTGCTGGAGCTGCCGTGAAAGAAAAGCAGTACACAAAACAAGGGCGCTTTTCTCATCGCCCTCAGACTCTAAATTACAGATCATTTCTAATGCGTCTTTGCAATCAACTTCCGAAATCTATAGAAAAAGGAAACAGAAACAGGCCATGAAGTGACTTTAGAATATACATAGAGAGGAACATATTTAATTTTCATTTGATAATACCAATTTTCATCAGTAAAATATTATTAACTTATATACCATCAAATTATAATTGAGATTAAAGAGTTGGCTAATTTTTAAAAAACACCCTTTTTTAACTAATAACAGTTAATATAGTATTCTGAAAGAATATTAAGAAACAGGATACCAACTATGTTCAGGAAAGTATGAATATTCAGTAAATAGTGTTAATCATAAACATCCTTTATCCATTAAATTGGATCCATTCATTACTCAGAAAAGAAAATCACTGCACTTTTACTACTCCCCTTTGACTCACTGATTTAAATTACTACTAGAACTAGAAGACAGATGTAGAAGAAAGAGAACGTATTGGCTATTAACAAACTAAATATCTACTCATCTTAAGGGAAGAAACAATGCAAAACATTGTATATAGCTATATCACTTTAAAAAAATAAGCTCACAACTCTACTATTCTGCTTTTCATATAAACTTACTCCATTCAAAGCTTTACTAGAAATTTGTATAATCTAGATAGAGGCAACCTGAATCATTTAACCTATAACTTACTTAAAAAATGAACCACCTTAGAACACACACACATATACATATATATAAAACAGAACTAACCCATGGCTTCTACTTGCTACAACAAACATTATCCTCTGTTTCACAGGATAGAAAGACTTCATTCCTTGTAGTATTAATGAGATGGCAAAAGAACTGAAGACTAATGAAGATCATTAGCATCCTCATACCAGAGAGCCATGTTTCTCTCTCATGTTGATAATCTCTCTTACAACTCATCAAACACAAAGTAAGCAAAAGGGAATGTGTAATGTGCTGTGTTTAAATGGAGGACAATAATGTGTGACTTTAAGGTTGATCAATGATCAGGATGAAGGCTGCGTAACAATTCATTTGAGAGGTTTCGTTATATGAAATTGGGCTAGGAAACATTAGTAAGAGGCTGGGCATGGTGGTGCTTACTGATAAATCCCAGGAGGCAGAGGGCAGAAAGATCAGAAGTTCCAGGCCAGGCTAGGTTACAAAACAAAATAGAACAAACATAATTTCCATTCTTGTGATTTAGTAATGGTTTATTTTTTAAATACCTTAAAAAAGATTTTATTTTTGTTTTATGTATGTGTGAGTGCCTATATGTACTTATGTGTACCATATGTGTGCCTGGTGTCAGAGGAGACCAGAAGAGGGAACCCAAATCCTCAGAACTGGAGTTATGGATGGTTGTAAACTATGCTATGGGCTGGGAACCAAACCCAGGTCTCTTTGTAAAAGCACTAAGTGCTGTTAATCACTGAGCCATCTTTTAAGTAAGTATGGAATTAGTAGTTGGGTTCTGACTGAAGCCTAAACTGTTCGTGGTCAGACATGGAATCCCCTAGGGACGGTGAGTCAGGACCACCTCTTGGTACCCAGTACAGTGAGTGCTCGTCCACTACTCCTCTGTCAGACACACTGTAATAAATCTTTATCTCTAAGTGACCCCATTTACACAGTCCAACAAAAAAGGGACTAAAATATATATATTTATACAATCAATATTCTAAAATATCTACAATAAGTTAAACACCATGTCAGATATTTCATGTATATTAATTATAATTTTGCCACTAGACAGCAAGTGTAACATTTTATAGATAAGAAATTAGGTAATTTGTGAAGGAGACCCACAAATCAAAACAAATTACATCTGACTGACATCAAAGACCTATACTCTTGTCATTTTACCACACTATCTTTTAAGAGCTTTGCTAATTTAAATAATTACTGTAATATACATTCATGATGACAAATGTCAGTCAGACAAACTGCAAGGTTTTTTAAAAACTTTTTCATAACATGTTAGTAACAGTAACGTGAGCAATGCTTTATTGGGGCCAGCTTCTTCAGAATTAGCATGGATAATCGATACAAGAGCTTGCTGGAGAGACACTTACCACAGGCTGAGTGTCACTTCAACTGAAATTGCTTGGAACCAGATATGCATTACCTTTCAGATTTTTAATATTATTTATATATATATATATATTTATACAATGAGATACTGGATTTGGGACTCAAATCTGAACATAAAATTTCTTTCCACATCTTATACACATTGCCTGCAGATCATTATCCCTTGTAGTATCTTTAGTGTACCCGTGTCTTGCTGTGACCCATCACATGATGGCTAATGTAGAATTTTTCATTGGTAGTATGTCTGTGCTCAAGAAGTAACAGATTTAAAAAAATTCAAGCCTCAGATTTAGTGTCTAGGGATGCTCAGAGGTTTAAGCTACTCAAAATTCTAAATTGACTGGCAGAGTCAAGACCTGACTGCAGGCTTACACTCGTCTGTCTTCGTTTCAGAACTCCACAGATCTAAGCAAGCTGGAGTCCTACAGTTCTGTTTTTTATTTGTNCAAGTTTTTAAAAATCTGTATTTCTTGGTTTCTTTTAAAACTTGTGATTTCTATTNAAAGCTCAAATGGCACCAAATGTATGATTATTTCTCCAATGAAATTACCTCCATCAAATTAACTTGATATTTAAAGTGTATGCTTTAGTGTACATAATTATTCATATATACACACACAAACATATACACCACACATACATGACTGTGTATGTGTGTGTAAGCAGAATATACTAACTGAAACATCTGGTATCCTCAAAACATACAAAAACTTCAATTAAAAGATATTATTATTATATTTTATTATTACTGGGGGGGTATATGCTGTGCACTAGTGGTCTTGCTTCTTTCCTTTCACTTTTACTAGGTTCAAGGGATTAAACTCAGTGTCCAGGCTTTTGTGGCATACACCCTTGCTCAAACGGACTTTTTGTTGTAGCTGTTGGCTAGATATTAAATTTTAGCAATAAATTTAGATATTTCATATCCCTGATTTGCCAGGAAGTGACCTCTTTAAAAATGATAAAGATTTAAATATAACAATACTATATTTCAGTTAATGAATGGATTAAAATTGTGAAAGTAAAATAAAACCTTTAAACAATAATTGTTTTAAAACTCCAAACAGTATAATTCAGAGATTACATATATATATATATATATATGCACTATATTTTTAAAAAGGAGCAAAATTTCAAATGCCAGAAAAAAACGAAAATCAACCAGAATGATCTGTTAAGGATATACTATGCTGAATCCTCTTATAAAGCAGAAATATACTTTCAGAATGTAAATAATATTTTTGTGTTCATATGGTTCTGTGCTGCCTAATAAAAGTACAAAACATTTAAGTAGTACTTCATGTTTAGCAATTCTATTTTTAATACAATAGTACTAATTATATTTAAATAGTTTCAAGACTACACAGTTTGCTTATCAAAATAAGATTGTTTCACACAGAAAAGAATTTTAATGGTAAACCATATCTAAATGGTAAATCATACTTAAAAGGACATAAAAACCACGTAACTAGCAAGTCTTTCTAACCAGCAAGCTCCAGTGTCAGGAAGGAAGGGCTCTCATCGCGCTGTTTTCAGAGGGCACATACGTGGCTCTATTTTTTTTTTTTAATAATCAGTCCCTATCATATTTAAAACGTGTAGATTCAGTGTTGTAATTATTGATTTTTTTTAAGATGGGGCATAGCTCAGGATGACCTTGAACTTGCAATCTTCCTTCTTCAACCCCCAGTGACGGGGTTACAGGTCTGTGCCACAATTCCCATGTCTAAAATATATAGATTCTTAGATTCAATTCCACTTCTGTAACTTAAATATATAAGTATACTTGCAAGGATNGAAGAAAGTTTGCTTACAGGACAATATCCACCCATCTGGATAAATACACTACAAATCCTGTGGAACCATGTGGTTACTAAATGTACATGGACTGGGAGGGAAAGATGCCAGTAAAAGAAAGGAAAGTGTTGTCAGTGAAGGAATGTGTGCGTGTTGAGTATATAAAAATACATGTGCACAGAAAATGTAAGAAAAGTATATTAGCTTTATTTCAAACTTGATTATTTAAGGTAATTTTAAAAGTCTCTGCAGTCTGTGTGGGTGTTGGCATGTGGATGACATGGCGTGATGTGGAAGTGATGCCTGTCTTCCTTGGGTGTCTGTCTACACCTTCTACCTTAAGACAGCATTTTGCTGTTGCACAGAGCCTAACTGGGCCCTAACCCAAAAGCCTTTCACCCACACTCTCCTACCCAGAATGTGACATGCAGAATGAGGACTAGAGAGAAAACAAGAGGACGAAGGTATAAACAAACAACAAACAAACCTTACGTATTTATTCTAAAGATAAAATCAACTAAAAACTGTATGTACACTAATGCTGCCAACTATTTCTACTACCTATGCCAAGAATCCAAGAAAGGCTCATTATTTCGAGAGAAGTCAGATGACTATCCCTTTCTTATAGCCCCGTAAGTCTGATGTCCACCAGGAACAGTGCCATTACTACTGGGAAATAGCTATTCCTTGCCTCATTGACTCACATGGACAAGAATTTCCTCAGGACTATCAATCCAGGTCACATCTGACTCTTAACTAACTCTACCCCCTTAGTCTCTAAGGAACATGCTTTTAAAACTCAAATCTTACACCAAGCAAAAGAAAAGAAAATGAACAAAAAGTGGGTGTGTGAAGTGGAGGACAGAACCTATTTGTGAACACAATCCCTAAGTGGGGGTAAGCTCTTGGAAAGTTTCAAAGTGCAGGTGACATGATTACTTTTCCCTTGCAGCAGAAATAATAGGCCTGGTTCACTAATCAATTTTAAAACTTTTTTTCTCATATGGGACAACAAATAATAAGTTTCAAGTATGTTTCTAATATAAGTATTACAAAAGCAATCCATTTCTCAGAAAACGGTGTTTAACAAGTATATCGCTTTATACAGAGACCCTGAAACTTGATCACTATGATTGACATTTTTCCTTGGATGGAGGACACAGAGATCTTAGTGAACCATGCTTAAGAACAAGAAGAAAAAACCAAAACAGTTAATTCTACCTGCTTAATAAAAGAAAAGGAGAATAGTATCACTGTCCAACATCAAAGATCCCTAGGGTCCCCCGAGATCTTTCTAGAGTATGTCCCAGAGCAGGCTGCCNCTGCTTAACTCTAGATAATTAATTACACCAAAAGGGAATAGGATGAGGATTTCAAGATCTGGTTATTTAAAGATCTAGAAGCAAACACAGTCTTCACCTTCAAAGGTAATCTAGTAACTGCATCCTTAGACAGCTCTCCACTAACAAGCTTCTTTAGTGCAGGGACCACACCTTGTTTGCTGTCCAACCCTCCTACCCACTGTAAAGAACACAGTGTACATTTAACACCACACACATTTCAAAGGCTAGTATAAGAAATTTTCACATTTGTCAGCTGTCATTTTCAACTAATAAGAAAGCTTCAGTTTTAAATTTGCTCTCATCCAAGGCAATTGAAAAATGCAAACTGTCTGTGAAAATAAAAAGAAACAGTAAAGAGAAATAGTTGTAGATTAGACAATGTCTAAACTAATAGAATAATGTCCAAGAGTGGGAGCCTATGTTTCACTTCATCCAGCTTAGAAACTGGCTGGAACCACTCTTTCTAATTTTTCTAATATTCTCACCATATTCAAGAAGCTTATTCATCGTCTATCTTCTTAATTTTCATTCACAAGAAAAAGCACATAGACATCACAGACAATCTCTACCCTCATACGGGCATTCACCTCTAAGGTAACCATGTTCTGAACTCTAATTACAGGCTTCTCTGTCTTCTAGGGGCTGTACATAGGATACGTTTGATAACTGTGTTCTCTATCTTGCATTTCAGCATTCCCTTTAACAAACAGTCCATAAAAAGTTCCTTCACTCCTGAGAATTTCTTGTCAGTATCCAATGAAATACAATCATGATGGCCCTCATCTCCCTTCTCCAATTTCCTCAGTCTTAAAAACAAACACACCTAGAGTCCAGTGAGTGCTGCCCATGTGTGTGTGAGTGTGTGATCAGCACTGCCCCCCTACCCCCATCCCCCTTTCTGTAACTACACACTGCTAACAGCTCTTCAGTAAGAGCCTGGAGATAATCTGCCCCATCTATGCCCAAAGTTTGGCAGGCCTGACCTCCACAATTCCTTTCTTTTCTTTTCACTGCTCTTCTCCAGGAGAGATGTAAGACATTTGAAAACAGTCATCATAGAATACTACACTAATAAACACTTACAGTTCAACACACTATTACTTTTTATCTAAATCCTTTAAACACAAAATGCTATCTCAACTTTATAAAATCGAGTACACAAAAACGTAGAATTTCCTTTTAGTAATAATACTTCCTGATTTTTGTACAAATTCTGCACTTTAAACCAAATGAAGTTAAAATAGAATTTTATAAAAAAAAATACACATTTACACAAAAACATTTAATTTTTGAGTGGTATATTTTGTTATATAACATTGCGTGTTTATTTACATATAGTCTACACCTACAGAGATAATTTATATGACCTCTCCCTAGGATTGCTTTTCTTGTTAAATTAGTTAGCTAAAAATATTCTTAGTTATCCTAACATCAAATAAAAATGAAGTTATGACACAGATACTGCCAAAAACTTGCCATGACACTATTAAGACCCCATCATATTTCCTTTATTTTAGTCAACACAAACTATCCACATTATTTACATCAGAAGGTCCAATCTGTCACATACGATTCTGAAAGCAGCTCAGATTCAAATAGCCCTTACTCAGGAGCATACTATTTTGTAAGACAGACTTAAGTGCTCCATTATTTATACACAAGGAAGTCCAAAACATTCTAATCTAAATCTAATTAAAAAATAATTTATTCAGTTACAAAATAATTACTAACAAAAAATATACTCACCTCTTCGATTAGCTTTTCATTTGGTGATGATGTGCAAAGACAGACAAGGTAAGTTTGCTTAAAACTACCTTTTGTACCAATCTCTGGATGCTCAGAACACAGCTTTGCTAGAGCAGTTGCTTGACTTAACTGATTTGTTTTGATTAGATGTTTAATTCTCATATCCAACAAGATGGGACCCTCAAAAGCTAAAAATTCATTCACTTAAAAAAACAAGACATAATAAATTATTAACATTTAGTAATTCATCTGCAATACAAATACTAAGAAACAATTTAAAAAACCCACAGAAACTGAAACTTTTCCCTTTTAGCAATTTTCTATTACTGTCAGTAAGGATATCACATCATACTTGACTTTTTATGACTAAGAGGAGCTCATACTGCCCACCCAACCCCCTGAAACAGGTTCATATACATATATATACACATATATATATGTGTATATATATGTGTATATATATGTATATGTATATATATGTATATGTATCTATCTCAGGCTGTCCTGAACGCTCTCTGTAGCCCAGGCTGCCTGTCTTGGTCTCCCAAATGCTATGGTTACAGGCAGCTGATACCATATCAGGCTTGCCAACTTTCTGTTTGTTTTGTTTTTTGAGGCAGGGTTTCTCTGTGTACCTTTGCTGTTAGGGAACTAGTTCTATAGACCAGGCTGGCCTCAAACTCACAGANATCCGCCTGCCAGTGCCTCCCAAGTGCTAGGATAAAAGGTGTGGGGCACTCCCCCCATGCCTCCATACCCCCTGCCACTCAGGCTTGCCAACTTTTAGAGGTACAGCGAATGTTTTTTATCTTAAAGCACCATTTAAAAGGGGTGGAAGAAACCGTTTTGTTTTGTTGTTTTTGTGGGGTTGGGGGGTGGGGGGGTTTGAGGGGTATGGAGACACGATGTCACTACATAGACCTGGCAGGTTTGGAACTTACTATGTAAACCAGGCTGGCCTTGAACTCAAGGAAATCCTCCTGCCTCTGTCTCCATATTATGGGTGTGTATGACCACACCTAGCCTGAATAAACTTGATTATACAAATATTTCTGCATCGAATTCTTTTAAAATTACAATCAATTATTCTTCCCAATGCACTTATTCTTAAACAAGCCAGAGCACCGCACAATTATCTGGGTGATAATAAAGAGTACTTGGACAATCTTAGAAAAAGAAGTTCAACTAATACTTGGTTCAATGTTGACAATGTATTTACTCTTTTACAAAGGGGAAGTCTGTCTTTTCAATAGATGTTTTAAAATAAATAAAAAATATGCACAAAAATATAGTAAGAAGTGGGGAAAGTCTGACAAATCCCTTCAATGTATTTGTGATTTTATTTATTTCAATATATATATGGCTAAGACACGTATGTACAATATATTCCTATTCTGTTCAAACCTATGCTCTTTGGGTCACTTTGTATCTGTGAAAGGGAATTTATGTTTTAACACATTCGGNTTTTTTGTATTTGTTTGTTTTCTCAAGACAGGGTTTCTCTGTGTAGCACTGGCTGTCCTGAAACTCACTTTTAGACCAGGCTGACCTTGAACTCATGGAGATCCACCTGCCTCTGCCTCCTGAGGGCTGGGATTAAAGACATGAGCCACCACGCTGGGCAACAACTATGAATTTAAACACTTTCCTAAGTTTTCTGCACCTGAATAACAATCATGTTTAAACATTTATTTCTTGATGGCTAGCTTGAATGAAGCCTGCAGAAAACTTCAAGGAACAAACTACTGAAATGTTCTGTAGATAACCACTATTTTTCTCTAACTATGGATTCTTGGAAGATGGGAATCTAGTAGTCATAGGATCTAGGGTAAACATTAGAATCTAACAATTGTCTCTATCTAGCAGAATACAGGAGAATGTATTAAGTGTTTGCTGAAAGTACCTAGCTCTTGAAGAAATCATAGTAGACAACTGTTTTCTATGATTTATAGAGTTGTTTTTCTAAAGGGGTTTTCCATTCATTGAATGACTTTGGTCACAAGACTATCCAGGCACACTGAAAGGTCTTGAATTATTGGGTACTGCAAACACTACACAATAAGGACTAAAGGTTGTGGGTGTGGTAATTTCCTTCAGAGAAGATATAGATCAAAGGGGCTTTGGTTATGAGGAACTTGTACCCTAAACACAAGCTTTGTGTATAATCAATAAATATGCTTCTGAACAGAGGTTCGAGGTTCAGGTCAGAAAAACTGTTCCTCCCCACATCCAGAGAGCCTAAAATGACAATCTGGGATGACTCTCCTTCTAATGGCCCCCAGAACACAGAATACCTGACAGATGTGTCTAGTAAGTAGTTTGTGAGATGGTCCTTCATGTTCAGCATCCTATGTTCCCTTCTAGAACATTTATTTTTAGTTTTTCTCTGCTTTACTAGGAAAAGACATGTCTGAAAGCACCATTACTGGGATTCATCAGTATTAAAGTCACAAATATTTAAGCAATAACACAGAATTCCAAATTTAAATCTCTACTCCAGCCCAGACCTCTGTATATTCTAGTCACTTAATCTTTACAGTGAACCAAAAGGAAACTATAAAAACTGGACATGGATAAATAAATCAGATGTACAAGTATCTAGTGCCTCAGTACCTGACATGAATGCAATACATTTCTTTTTTTTACTTCTATGTGAGCGTTAGGACATTTATATTTCAATATATCTTCAATTAAGTTCACTACCAAAAGCAAATTCTAAAGGTTTTAAATAACTCTAAAATAGAGTTAAAATCAGGTTATTCTGACTATTTATGAGTAACTGACATTAAGAAAAACACAGCTTTGACTTCTCTTTTTTTCAAAAGAAAATTCCACAGATACAAAATCTGGGAATTATTACAAATTCTCNCATGGAAATTCATGATCAATAGAATCTGGAAGACAGTGGCAAAGAATTCAAGTGGCAGGTATCTAATAAAACTGGTGGCACTTCCTAAAAGGCCAATTTTAAATAATCCCTAAAAAGTGTTTGAAAGAAGAGTATGTAAAAATCAGAGTGATAACCTGTGCAGAATAATTTCTGTTAAATCAATGTATTAAAAAAAATAAGTATTAGGGCAAGAGAGTTGGTTCCACAGCAAGAGCAGTTGTTGCTCTTCAGGAAGATCTATATTCAGCTTCCAGCACCACACAGTAGCTCACAGCATCTTTGTAATTCCAGTCTCAGGGAATCTGATGCCCTCTTCTAGCCCTCAGGTGACAGGTGCACATGTGGAGCATGTGCACACATGTAAACAAAACATACACATAAAACAACAAAATAAATATCATAGATACTTATGTTTTAGTGATGGGAAATCAATGACAAAACATACACATAAAACAACAAAATAAATATCATAAATACTTATGTTTTAGTGATGGGAAATCAATGACACACTTAGAAAAAAATGGATTTCTAAAAAAGCATAGAATAATGGAGGAGAAGGGACTTCATGTGATTATATAGCTCTATCATTTGGCAAAATGAGTACACCAAGGCTCACAAAAAGGGAATAATTTCCTGAAGTAATAAAATCATCTAGTGACAAAACCAAGACTAGAATGTGTTTCCTGACTTCTAACTTTATAATTTTCTGTAGGACCAGAAAAAACACATTTCGATCTGATTACTGTACCTACTTCTAATTGAAAAATTATACTTTACAACAGTGAAGAGTTGTAAAGTAGCATAAGCCTTTAAAAGAAAGATATAGATCCCAAAGGTAACACTTCAAATGAAGGTTACCCTTTCATTTCATTCAGTTATCACTTCTCCCTGCTCTTGCAGTGCTCCTGCTCCTATAGTGCTCCTGTTCCTGCAGTGCTCCTGCTCCTGTACTGCTTCTGTTCCTCCTGAACTCCTCCCTTCCCTAACTACTTTGCATCATTCAGCATCTCCAGTTCTGACAGGGCTCTCGTTTATAGGACTCCATTGTTACGACAGAGGCAATGAATGGTTTCAGTGCTCCCACACTTAGGAAAGTTCATGGTCTTTATCTCTGAAAACCTAGATAAAGCAACAGTCTCACTTTCTTTTATGCTGTTCATACTCTGGCACCATAAAAAATAAAGTATTTTAATTGTAGTCATGTTTAGTCTGTCTACTTTCTCTGCATCTGTAAGAAGGTTTTAACTGGTTTCAAGTCTATCAATACAGCTAAGTAACAAAATAGCAATCTAAGTGTATGATATTCAACCAGTATAATTAAAAAGTCTTCTTTACATAAAATGTCACTTTTATAACATTAAAAAATTACCCAGGTGTGGTGGCATACACCTTTAATCCACACACTTGGGAGGCAGAGGAAGATGAATTAAGTCCAGACAGGATTACGAAGGCCTTGTCTCAAAAGGAGGTGGGGGAGGAAGAGGAGGAGGAAGAGATGGAGAAGGGAAAAGAGTGGAAGAAAGAAAAGGGAATGAAAGAAGAAATAGTAACGATATTTTTGTAAGTGATAAATAAACCACAGCACAAATACTGTGTTCTATGTAAAATAGTTTGTCCCATTGATCTTGCATTCCCCACAAAAAAAAAATGTGGAGCCAACTTACTTCCTAAGCGCAAGCTCTCATGCCGAGGGCTAACAATTGTTTTGTTGTGTCTCTGACGCACTGCTCCAGAAGATATCCAACAGCACACTAAAGAACCTCCTGCTGAACAAGACTGACTAACGCCTGGAGCCCTAGCATTCAAAGGCTGAAGCAGGAAGACTGTCACGTGTTAGAGGTCAGCCTGGGCTACACTTAAGAGCTAGACCCGTCAACAACAACAAAAAAGCAAAACAAATGAGAAAACCCCCAAAGACAACAAAATTCTACACCACAATATGTAACACCCCCATACTTATACCCGCTTAGCAGTGTTCAACTCAGAAACTCAAGAGTCAGCCTCGAAAATGGTCTCTCCTGAGGAAATGACCACTATATCCAATCCGTTTGCTATTCACTGGCCTCATTTCCCACCACTGACCTCAATCCAAGGCCTCCTCATCTTCAACATCATTCTTACCACTTCATCCATTCTCATCTAGGAATCTAGGATACTGGAGTGGTTTCNGTTGTTTGTGAAGCTTTTTAATTCATTCTGACAATTTTATACATTATCTAACATTCTGATCATATTCACTCTTTCCCAGATTGCCCCCCCCACTTTATCTAGAATCCTTTCCAGTATGTTGTCTTTCTACTTTCATGTCTTAAAAAAAAGATCACCTACTGTGCTTAATTAGGGCATGTGAATGTGCACAGGTATGGGGTCGTTTATAGAATATGGGCAACTTTTCGAGGCTGTACCACTGAAGAAACAAACACACCTAACAAAGTGGATAAAAGGCTAAAGCTGGCAAGATGGCTCAGCAGGACAAGGCATCTGCTATACAAGTCTGGCAAGATCTGAGTTTTGATACTCTGCATTCCCACATAAAGGTGGAAAAAACCTTACTCTACAAAATTGTCCTCTGACCTCCACATGTGCACACACACACACACAAAATCATACACATCACACCACACATACACCACACACACATACACCATAATACATACACACCACACATACATCATATACACACANACATATACATCATACACATATCACATGTACAGCATACATACACATACATCATACATATACACACCACATATACATACATCATACACACATTCATCACATACACACACATATACATACATACACATACACACATCATGCACACACACACAAACACTAGCAGATAGAGCATTTTTAAAAACATTGCTGACAGGTGGAGAGAGTGCTCTCTATCCTTTACTGGGGAGTTATTGGAAACTGAGGAGCTCTTGGCAGAGGGAAAACATTTCTTTTTTCAACATATGGCCACTGGTAGCTCTTCCCCAGCCCCAACCAAATCCCTAATATGATACTGACATAAAAACAAGCACACAGATCATGCAAAACAATAGAGTCAAGAGAAACTCTACCACCTACTGATGGAGATATTGTTCTGTATGCTGTGAATATGTGTTGCTCTGATTGANTGATAAATAAAATGCTGATTGGCCAGTAGCCAGGCAGGAAGTATCAGTGGGATAAACAAACAAGGAGAATTCTGGGAAGAGGAAGGCTGAGTCAGGAGATGCCAGCCACGGCAGAAGGAACAACACGCCTGTAGACCGGTAAAGCCACAGAATATGTGACAAAACATAGATTAATAGAAATGGGCTGAATTTAAGTATAAGAGCTAGTCAGTAATATGCCTGAGCTAATGGCCAAGCAGTTGTGATTAATATAAGCTTTTGAGTTATTAATTTATAAGTGGCTGCGGGACCGCTGGGTGGGCTGGACTGCGTGGGGCCTGGCAGACGAAAACTTTCATCTACAACCTACGATCAAGTGATCATCAAAAAAATGTTCTAAGATAACTCAATGGACCAAGAAAAGTCTCTTCAAGTAGTGCTAGAAACACTGGGCAGGCCATGAAAACAAAAACTAAACAGGAGTTTCTCACACTTCTGTGCATCAAAGAACAAAGTCAATAGAGTAAAAAGGTAACTGATCGGAGAAAACATTTGTGGATTATTTATGTGATAAAGGATTAATATCCATAATGTTAAGAACATTTATAACTCAAATTCACATTTTAAATGGCTATGCAGGGCTGGAGAGATAGCTCAGAGGTTAAGAGCACTGGCTGCTCTTCCAGAGGTCCCGAGTTCAATTCCCAGCAACCACATGGTGGCTCACAACCATCTACAGTGAAATCTGGTGCCCTCTTCTGGTGTGTAGGCTACATGCCAGAATTCTGTATACATAATAAATAAATCAATCTTTAAATGGCTATGCAGTAAGTAGATCTTTCTCAAAAGATGATACACAAACAGCCAATAAGCATATAGAACATTACAAATTATCAGAGAAATGGAAGCCAAATGACAATGTGCCACTTCATGACATTAGAATAGTCTAATGAAAGAAATAAAAGTGTTGGTGACAATATGGAGAAACCAGGAGGTGTGTACTGTTAACAAGACTGTAAAATCATATAACCTCTAGAGTAAACAGCACAGCAGCCTGTCAAAAATTTACAACAAAATCATCACCTAGTTCACAACATAAAATCATCTATGCCACTTCTGGATAGTACCTCAGAAGAACTAAAAGCATGTCTCAGAGATAATTGTACTCAGGTTTATAGCAGAAAGTGTTGTCTAGTTTTATGTCACCTGGAATCAAATTAGAGTCATTTTGAAAACGGGAAACTGGTGATGCCTTCACCAGACTGGTCCCTNTTACATTTTCTTGATTGATGTGGGAGGTCTCAGCTCATAGTGGACCTCCCTGGGGGTTGTGGTCCTGGGTATATAAGAAACAGGCTGAGCAAGTCAGGAGGAGGGAGCCAGTAAGGAGCACCCCTCCAAGGCCTCAGCATCAGCTCCCACCTCTGGTTCCTGGAGTGACTTCCCAGGATGATGGGCTACAAGTTGTGAGATGAAGTAAACCTTTCTTTCTCAAGGTGGTTCTGTTCATTACCTCATTAAGGCTCAGGAGTACAGGAAGTATTGGGGCAAGCTTTAAGCTTTAAAAACTCCCTTTGAAGAAGAAAGGTAATTACTGGGCCAAGACGCAATAAAAGGATGAGAGGCTGACAAGAAGGTGACTAAATTATTTCAGCAGAGAAGAAGGAGAAGAACTCAGAGGGACTAAGTTTCATTTGATATTTCAAATGATTCACACAAAAGAAAAATAAGTCTAAAGAAGTACTACCATGTAAAATGTTAGTAAATTTAAAACCCTGAACTAACCTGTAACTCATCAAAATGTTAAATCATTAAAGCTGAGGGAGGTGGTTTCCAGGGAAGGGTCTATTGCTTAAAATTCTGCATTAGCTATGATAAAAGGAGAATTCATCTCATGTGTGTGTTAAGAATCTGATTTAAAATAAGAAAAAAAACTAGAATAATTTGAAACTGATAAATATTGTAACGTTCAAAATGAAGCCAGCTGTATATTTGCAAAGCAGCAGACAAGAGATGATTTCCTGAATAATGAGTCTAAGAATGGCTTGTGACTGTTCAGAAACCTAAGTGATTACTGAGAACCAAAACAGAATTCATTCAACAAAATGGGTTATACTTTTCAAATAAACTATGTCAAAACAGATAAAAAAAATTCATAAGTAAAATGTGAAACTATGACATCTAGAGAAAAACACAAAAGAAAAATCCATATGATGTTCAATTGGTGATGAAGTTTTTATATGAAAACAACAAAATCATGATTCCTAAAAGGGAATATTAAGAATCTGGCGCTATTAAAGAGGAGGAGACCTGCTCTATCAATGACTGTTACAGGGAAGGCTAAGACATAGTAAAAGAACTCACCGACAAAACATATGGTTTGATGAAGAATTTGTACCCCATAACAGTTAAAATCCAAAAGACAACAATATAGTTCAAAAAATATAGGCAATGATCTGAACAGGTTCTGCATCAAAGATGTACAGATGGCAAATGTGCATCTGAAAAGATACTGATATAATCTACCACTGCAGAAACATAAACTAAAGTAATGTGCTATATCCATAATGTCTACCAGATGGCTAAAATACCCAAAGTAGCCTACTGCTGGTGAAGGTTCCGTTCTAGAGTAACAACAATCATCACCCAATTCTGACAAAAATACAAAATTCCATATAGGTATTTCAGAAGACAGTTTGGCAGTCTCAGAAAGCTCAACATAGTTTAACAACAAGACGCAGTAATCAACTCTTAAGCATTTTCCCAACTCATGTGAAACTACACAAAAACCTACACATAAACATTTACAGTAGCTTTGTACAAACCACTAAAAATGATGGTGGTCAGTGAGTAAATAAATCATGGTACATCTGTTCAGTGACATATGAACCAATAATAAAAAAGGATTAACTATTAAGTCACACAAGACAGAGAAATGTTAAATGTGCATTATTATGTCAAAGAAACCAAATGGAAGGCTGTAAGTATACAGCACAGAAAACACAAAACCACAGACCGCAAGTGGATCAGTAGTTGTCAGGTTTGGGGGAGAAAGATGAATGGATGATGTATAGATATTGTTTAGGACAGTAAAACTATTGTGGATGGATATATAACACAGTTTTTGTCAAAATTGTATAACTTTACATCAAAAAGATTGAGTGTTAAGGTGTGTGGATTCCAAAAATTGAGAGGCAGAATAGTCCAAGATAGACTGTAGAATGTGAAGAATCTAATGACGGAGCTGAGCTGCAGCTTATCTGCCTAACATGAGGCTGCATCTCAAACTCCACTATTAAAAAAAAAAAAAGTTTATTGCTGGGTGGTGGTGGCACTTGCCTTTAATCCCAGCACTCAGGAGGCAGGGGCAGGTAGATCTCTGTGAGTTCAAGGCCAGCCTGGTCAACAGAATGAGTTCCAGGACAGCTAGGACTGTTTTAAAAATAAAGAAGTTTGGAGAAGGGGTCTAACTATATGACAAATGTGTAAAGATGTGTAAAATGTGTAAATCATTAAGAGATGGAGAGGAGCTGGAGAGGTGGCTCAGAGGTTAAGAGCACTGACTGTTCTTCCAGAGGTCCTGAGTTCAATTCCCAGCAACCACATGGTGGCTCACAACCATCTGTAATGAGATCTGGTGCCCTCTTCTATATACATAATAAATA
>LZPO01017424.1:33599-44783 GCA_001675575.1 Neotoma lepida
GGGGGGGGCAAGAAATAAATCTAATTAAGGAGGTGAGAGACTTCTACAATGAAAACTTTCAATCTCTAAAGAGATTTAAGATAAAAGATGGAAAGACAGCCCATGCTCATGTAATGATAAAATATTGTGAAAATGACCATTCTACCAAAAGCAATTTACAGACTGACTGCAATTCCAATCAAAATTCCCATGACATTTTCCATAGAAATGAATGGATCCCTAAAATTTATAGGTAACAACAGAAGACCCAGGATGGCCAACGTAATACTAAGCAAAGAGTACACTGCTGGAGAAATTACAATTCCAGTTTCAAAGTACATTACAGAGCAATAGAATAAAAACTGCATGGCACTGGCACAAAAACAGAAGAACCAAATATGGGCACATATAACTATAGCCACCTGATATCTGACAAAGACGTCAAATACATGCACTGGAGAAAAGACAGTCATTGCCAACAAATGCTACTGGGAAAGCTGGGTGACTACATGTAGAAGTATGAAATTAGGCCCCTATCTATCAAACAGCACAAGAGTCAACTCCCAAAGGATCAAAGACTTCAATGTAGTACTTGAAACTCTGAAACTGCTAAAGGCAAAAGATATGTGTGCAGGAAAGGACTTGTTAAGCAGGACTCCATTTGCCCAGTAACAAAGGCCAACAAAAGACAAACGGGGCATCATTAAACTAAAAGTTAAAGAACAATCAACCAAGTAAAAAGAAAATCTTTGTCAACTANACATCTGAGAATTGATATCTAAGACAGTCAAAAAAAAACTTGAAAAAGAGTCAAGAAAACAAATGACAAAAATAAAGAGCAGGGAGGGGGGACAACAGATCTGAAAAGTTCTCAAAAGAAATAAGTGGTTAAGATTTTTATTTTAATCTTTTCAAAAAAGTGTTCAACATCATTAGCAATTAGTGAAAAGCAAATTAAGACTATATTGAGATTTCATCCTAACCTAGTCAAAATGGCCAAGATCAAGAAAACTGACAAGAAATGTTGGTGAGGATATATGGTTGGTGAGTTTGCAAACTAGTACAGCCACTACGGCAATCAGTGAGGAGAAAAAAAAACTAAAAGTAGATCATATGATCTAGCTATAACATTCCATAGCATAAGTCCAAATGACTCACATCTTATTCCACATATACTTGCTTGGCCATGTTCTTTGCTGCTCTATCACAATAGCCAGAAAATGGAAAACAACCTGTATGTCCTTCATCAGATGAATGAACAAATAAAAATGTAGTATATAAACACAATGGATTATTTACTCAGCTGTAAAGAAAATTGAAATTTGCAGGTTAATGGACAGAATTAGAAAACATACTGAGTGAGGGTTACCCAGATCCAAAAAGACAAACACAATACCTTCTTTCTCGTTTATGGACCCTAGCTCCAAATCTTTACAGATGTGGATACATCCTGGAGTAATTGCAGAAACCACTAAGGTAGAGAGGAACCAAGGCAGAGGAGGAGAGTATAACATGGGTGCTGTATGAAGGGGAAAATAGAAAAAAAAATGGGGGTGGGCTACCTAGAGGGGAGGGTAGAGGGATAACTAACACTAAAGATGTTTGAAAAGGCTAGAGTTTACACTACACACATATATAGAAAAATACACACACACACACACACACACACACACACACGAGTTTAAGTGAAGTTACACCACTTAGAGGCATGATACTGCCCCCAAGAGTCAGAGACTATCGAATAAAAATCCCAGTGCCTCTCTCTGAGTTGTTGCTCAGGCAGGAGTCCAAAAAACTCCCAAAGCAATGTAGGCTATTGCCATTCTAGACTGCCTCCCATAACTTGAAGCTAAGACCCTACTGATGAAGATATCACACACTTTGAACATAGTACTTGGAGGAAATCAAACTGAAACTGACCTGGAAGCCTCCTCCCTGAATTCTAGTCTCATAATATTTAAAGATGCTATGCAAGCTGACAAGGGAGAAAAGAAACANTATTCTTATCTAGCTGTAAAGACTATGAACCACAATGGCCATGAAGGCAAGATATCCCTAAGGGTACAATAGTGCCACTTACAATCTCGGGTATAATCAACAGCTGCCTAATTAGACTTAAGAACCACTCAATAGGAATAAATTCATGTTGAGTACTGTAAACCTAGCCAAATACTGCGGCTGGTGGGGTCATGTACTCTAAAGGGGACTCTACTGCCCACTTTCCTAAATCTGTGTAATTTCTAACTGCATTTTAAATACTTATCCTCTCTCACCACACATAAAAGAAGCTAATCCATAACTCATCAAAATGCAGAGAACAAGAACTCCTACAAGGCTCAAGGAGCACTGGAAGATTTTAGTGGCCAGAGAACCATGCTGTCTGCTATGAGACTCGTCTATATATGACAGGGAAACTACACCCATGAAATCTCAACAATACGGCTGCTTAAACAAAACCAGCACAATGACAATACAGCTGACATGCCAATAAAGATGGGAGAAATGGTCAAGAGCTCCACCCTTAGACAAAGAGCTACAAGTACTTAATGGCTGCTGAGAGAGGAAGAATCAATCTTCTCCTGGGACAAGCCATCTGATAGATTATCCAATCCCAAGAGGTCAGCCCTAAACACATACATGTGCATATTAGCAACAATAAATGGACAAGTTGTATTTACATATACATGTGTGCTCATGTGTACACACAACTATGTAACAATAATTATTCAAAAAGAGGAGGTCATAAATTTGAGAGGACAGGGAAATGTGGAAATGATGTAAGAAATTTAAATTAAAACTTTAGTAATTAAAACAAAATAAAATTTTATTAATAAGAAAAAGAGATTTTTCGCCGGGCGGTGGTGGCACACGCCTTTAATCCCAGCACTCAGGAGGCAGAGGCAGGTGGATCTCTCTGAGTTTGAGGCCAGCCTGGGCTACCTAGTGAGTTCCAGGAAAGGCGCCAAAGCTACACAGAGAAACCCTGTCTCAAAAAAACCAAAANAAAAAGAGAGAGAGAGATTTTTAAAGTATAACTCCTTTGGAGTACTGTGTTTTCTTCCACGGTCCTTAGCAGTTTTTTATAGTTAATTACACTTTTTTTTCTTTTTATTAGTTAAATTTTTTCATTTATTTTATATCCCGACTGGCGTTTCCCCTCCTTCCTGTCCTTCCATTCCCTCTCCTCTTAATTACATTTTTATTAAGCATTTTGACAATTTTTTTAATGAAATTTATTTCTAGGACCAAAAGAAAATGGAAAATTGTTCTCAGTAAGTTCATTTGTAATTTATTTGATAACAAAATATGACATAGTTTCCACTCTCTACTTAAATGAGTATTCAGATGTTTGACTCAAAAATACTTCCCAGATTCAAGGGAAGTTATTACATAATGCAGTATGGATAAAACTCATGGACACACTAACTTGCAAAGTACTCTATATATTTTATATTTGTAATTTAAATTTTAAATCAGGTAATTTGAGAAACTCATTCGGTTCATTATTTCTCAGCTAATATGTTGAATAGCTAAGTTTGAAGAAACTTTCCCTTATAATACAGGTATATTAAATTAACACACAATTGTGACCATGTCACTTACTTTTGTTTAATGAATAATCTAGGTGACATTTTAAGCCACAAACTGTTCTTCAACTCACTTTAATGTAAAACAAGTATTTGATTTAGAGTCTAGATAATCTTCAATGTTTGATACAATTACACATATAAAATAAAAATATTTCAAAGTTGATAATTGAGTTGTACATTTACTAAAGCAAAACAGACTTAATNTCATACAGCATTTTAGCTAAAGTATAATAATAAAATTTTACATACTACGAAACAAAGTATAAATTATGTGATAGGTTTTGTGATCACTTGTGAATGTATATTAGACAGAATAGGCTTGCCTTTCTCACAGAAGAGGGAGTTTTCTGGATGGCATCAAGGTTATATATTATAATGCACTCCTAATTCTATTCAAAGTTAGTAAAATGAATGTTTAGCTTTTATTTGAAGCCACAACACTCTTAATGCATAATTCACATATTATATTCTTTCATAAACTGTTTGCTGTCTTTATCTCAACTGTAAAGTGTTCAGGTTAAGTTTTTACAAGTAATGAAATTNCATTTCAAAAGTTGTGAACTGGAGACAAATCATATGAATTGTCCAAATTAGGCAATACTAATGGCTATGAGTTAATTTTATTTTAGCATTGTCATACATTTTCTTGGAAGGTTATGCAAGCTAAGTTATCCACACATTACTTATTTTTAAAGCAAATACATAAATAAATATCATTACTATTTAAGGCAGAAAGAAAAATCAGTTGNAGGAGGGAATGGGGGGTGGGGGAAGACTGGGGGCAGGAGGAGGGAAGAGGGGGAATAAAAAATTTCTTAATAAAAAGAAAAAGAAAAATCAGGAAAACGAAGTGTTACTTTGCATTTGAAAATTTAAATAGGCATTTCCTGAAAACGTACCCTTAATATGCACAGAGTTGGATTACATTTTTGTACATATTAAAGTATATTTTCTGGAATAAGTAATGCTATATGGGGGGCGGGATTCTAAAACAAGGTTAACTACCATGTTCTATTCCCTTACTTTGGTAAAGTGGAATTAGCACTACCACTGCCCTGCCTCCTCAGATGCNCCGCCTCCTCCTTCCCTACAGACAGTAGGTGTGTTTACCACCCACTGAGCATGCTGCTACTGCTGTTGCTGCCCTTGCTGCTGCAGTGCACTGAGAAACTTTCAGGTAATTAGTCAGGTATAAAAGGATGACTCAAGTTCAGCCTGGATTCCTAAGTACCCTCTCCAAGGTCCCATCAGCAGCAATCCTTCTAAGAGCTTCTTTTTATCAAGTCTGGCCATAGCAAATAGGAAATCTCCATGGGCAGTCCATGCAGAAGAATAAAATAAATAGCAGCATTAGATCAATTTATCACAATTCAATTAGGAATGAGGCAATTTGTAGTGGGAATTCGTTCCACCAATCAACTCTGAGGATAAGCCATAGGGTGTGTGTGGGAATCTAGCTCCCACCTTTTGAAAGGTTCTCTTAGGTGGAGGAGAGAGGAATTGAGAAATAATAGGTAGAAAGAGAGACCTAGATGAGAAGACAGACAGAAACACAGGATGGCTTCGGGAGGGCCTGGGTCCCAACATCCTCATTTATTCAAAAGGGCTTTTTATAATATGCCAAAGGGAGAGGCAAAAGACCTCCCCGTTGAAGATGAAGGCACACCATACAGCCAGCCAAGTGTAGACTCTTCCAAACACCTGGTAACCACACCCGTGGCAAATCATCCCATTATGCAGCCCTGCTGGGTAAAGCAAGCTCAGATTCTCGGACCCTGAGTAATTTCTCACTAGATAGCCTCTGTGGGCTCCCACAGACGTGGCTTCTGATCTGAGTGTGTGATCACTTAAAAGAATTAAAAGGAAAGGGGGGAATTCAGACAGCTGGATCCATTTGCTCACAGACAAAACAAGACAGCGGCTGTTTGCTTGGTTCTGTTTTGGTCAATTTCCCCATTTTTATTTATTTGCTAAAACTTTTTTTCCTGACTTACATAGGCACAGTACCTGAAGATTATTTGAAAAGTCAGTCTTATATGTTATTTCACTTCACTTTCTTACTGACCTTATAAATTCTANGAACAGAGGACTTTTAGAGAAAAGGGAACATACATTCCAATAAAAGATGAATTTGTAGGTTAAACTTTAATACAAGCAATGTAAGTTCTATACAGTCTCCTGTAATGAAAATTATTTTTGTATTTTATTAACATATAAATTCTAATGCTTAATATATGACATATATCTGTGTGCTCTGGTTGATAAATGTGATTAAAGTAACCTTAAGAAATATGAGGAGCTATTTTGCCTGCTAAAGAAATACAACTTTAATCAAAATTGCTATTGAAAAGCATGATAATAAACATTTTATTTATACTGGAAATAAAATAAAGCAAAATAGGGCAATAGCCTTTCTTCTCCAGTCAAAAATACCATCCTCCCAAAAAGAAATTGCTTAAAAGACACTTGAGCAAGCAAGAGTTCACAGGCATGAAATAAAGAATTTAAGAAAATACTTATGTTCACATAAGAAGAGTGAAGACATACTATTTTAATGTTAAAAAAACATAAAAATTACTTTGATAAGTTTTACCATTTCTGCAGACCCCACATACAAGACCAATTTTAAAGATATTAAAGAATGATTATAAGGCCNAAGCAATATTTGTAATANTGAGTTTAATTTAAAAAAATTCATNATTCAGTTAAGAAAATATTTCACATGGACCTCATTGGGATTATTGAAAAAGAAAAATGTTTCTCTTCATCATTGAATAAAGAGATGGAAGACACTGGCACCAGAAAGAAAGTACACAAACAGACAGCATAAAGGTCCAGCTGTTAAAATCACCAGTTACTAAAAACTCTCCCAAAGTGTTTATAGTTATGCTAGTGATTAGGGACTCTAAATGTCTTTCCAACATAGACTTCCAAAGAGGGTGACTTCTGTGCTTCAGTGTTGAATACACATTTAATCACACATGCAAATCAATCCAGGTAGCCTCTGCTCAAATAAACAGAGAGAGAGGGTATCCTGAAGGAAAAAGACTCATTAGACTCCCAGTCTGCTTTCAGACCCACACCTCACCTCATCTCACTATCCCATTAAACTTAAACCTTCATGGTGTAACATGTTCTGTGGGGATAGAAACAATCAGCTAACTTCTGGATCTCCACCCAAATTGGAAATACGCAGAAATATAAATGTAGGTTGGTTGGATTGTTTTTGTGTATGTGTGTGGGGGGGGGGTAAATGTGTGATTGCACATTTGTGTTTGGTTTTTTTCCCCACAGACAGGGTTTTGTTATATAAACTAGGTTAGCTTCAAACCCATACAGTCCCCCTGCCTTGGCTTACCTGGAGCTGGGGTTATACATATGGACCACTAGATCCGCCCCTTCCGTACCTCTTTCTCTTTATGAAGGGAGGTGACACAAACGCTAGGAGAGAGGGGAGTCATGTTTCTACAGAGCTACTCTCAAGGCATTCTCTAAGGGAGTGCAGGTCTTTATAAATGCAATTATGAGGAAGGGTGCTCTCACTGTTAGGACAGAAAATGAAGTGAGGCTGCTGTCTTAGTTCCTAGATGGCTCAGCCACTGCTAGTCTTTCCAATCTNATTGACTTTTCTTGCAGAATTTTTATTAGTTATTTCCTAACTATCCCCGAGATAAAGAGGAACTCCACTTCTCATACATCTGGTGCTATCCTCCAGTCTCTTAACTAGCTAGAGCATTCAGATGAATATGGAGTGAAAGCTTCAAAACAAACACCCGGAGAACTCCATGGTGACTGACTGGAGCAATTAGGAACTGGCATTAGTTCCTGGGCAAACCAACATGGAATAAAAAGCCAAGAAAACTGGGAATTCAGTGATGCAAGCATTCTGTAAGAGGGCTGTTAAACTGTCAGTCCTTCAACTCTTGTCAGAGGCATTCAACTATGGGGGTACCCCATCCCTGGTTTCTATCTTCAGTTTGTAGCACAGAACTTTTGAAATCTACTTGAGTTTTGAAGTGTCTTTCTTTTGGCTGAGGAGCATCTTAGTAACTTCAGGATGGAGACTGGTCAATAGAATGACCGTGTCACAGCGAGGTTGGGACTTTCAGCCCCACTCTGCCCAAGCTTCAAAGGAAAGGAAAAGAGTTAAGGATTGAGTTTAATCTCTAATGACCTACGACTTACTGAACCACGCTTACATAACACAACTTCATCATTAATATTCAAAGGGATGGCATACTCCACCTCCACAGGGACAGGAAAGCCTCTAAGCCTCTAAGCCTCATCCTCTGGACCTGTGTCCTTTATCACAGTCTAGAATGGTGAGCATTTTCTGGAATTCTGTGAGTCATTCTAACAAATTATTCCACCAAATCAACTAAGCAGGGCTCACAGAGACTGAGGCAGCAAGCTCGGGGGCCTGCATGGGTCTGCACCCAGTCCTCTGCATAAATGTTATGACTGTCAGCTTGGTGTTTCTGGGGGACTCCTAACAGTGGGAGCAGGTGTGTCTCTGATTCTGACCTGCTCTTGGGACTCCTTTCTTCCGATTGGGTTGCCTTGTCCAGCCTCAATATGGGGAATTTCGCTTTGTTTTATTTATCTTGTTTTGTTTGCCTGTTGTCTCTTGCCTGCTCTTTTCTAAAGAGGAAACGGAGGGGGAGTGGATCTGGGGAAGAGCGGTCTCTTATACACATCTAGATGTGTATAAGAGACAGGAGCTCTGAAATAAATACACAGGGACTTATTCTTACTTCTGAATGCTTGGCCTTTGCTTGGCTTGTTTCTGGCCAGCTTTCCTTAAGTTAAATTATCCCATTAAAAAATGACAGGAGTTCCAGGTCAGAATAGACAAAGGAAATTAAAAAAGCTAATTCCAGTTAATTTCCTAGAAGGACATGAATTTTGAGAATAAAAAGACTCACTGGGATACTCGGCATGATTACTGAAAGAAAGATGCACTGAGATACTATTCCATTGATTTAGAACTCAGGGAGATGATGAAGGTCTGACAGGGGAGGAGTGGCAGTCTCCAGAGCAGCATGGGGGGCAAAGGGAACATCTAGCACCACATTCAAAATGAGGGAAAGCATTTCCATACAATTTGAAATTGTATTTTAATGAAGATAAATTTCTAAAAATACATTTTAATTAAATAGAATTAAATCACTTACCCTCTTCCTTGTCTTCCCACTACCCCTATAAGGTCTCCCATTTTGTTAGCCTCTTTTTAGTATTGCAACATACATACATGTGTATACACCACACACACACAACACACACACATATGCACAAACATATAAATACCGCCTGCTGAATCTGTTTTTCTTGTGTGTACGATTTCAGGGCTGATTGAGGGAGACCGGTTCCCTCTTATTCCCCCAGGGTACTCTGGAGCAGGGAGAAATGAGGAATTTGTAGATAGAAGTATATAGAGAGACAGACAGACAGAAAACACAGGCTAGCCTCGAGAAGGCCTGGGTCCAAACCCACCGGCCCCTTCTGTCTCTACTAAGGGCTTTTTAAAGGAATGGCAAGGGGTGGAGCTAAAGACCTCCCCCAGCACAGCCAAGTGCAGACCATCTCAGACACCTGATGACCTTGCACGTGGTCAAACCACCTCCTAATGCAGCCCTGCTGTGTAAAGCAAGCTCAGATCGCACTAGAAAACCTTGGTGGGCTCCCACAGCTGACCACTTTGCATTGTATAACCAAAGCAGCCCTCCCTGTGAGAAGCTAATTCTCCTCCTCCAAGCAGTCATTAATTGCCTATGGTTCTTTGTCTAGAGGTGGGACCTCACTCATATCAACATTTCCCCTCCATGTTAACATGTACGTGATATTGCCATTGTTCCAGTCTTGTTTGTGCAGCCATTTCTAGGAGAGACTGTGTCACAGCAGACGTCTTCATATTCTCGCTTTGAAACTCTTTCCGACTCCTCTTTTGTGATGTTCCCTGAACTACAAATGCAAGANCTGTGATATCAATGTGACCACTGAGGCTGGGCTCCCAGGACTGGTTGATCTCTGCATTGTGTCCAGCTATGGTTAGTTCTGCATGAATCCTCCAGGCCTTCAACACCAGCTGGGAATGCTGAAACATCCAGTCTCCTGGATAGAATAACTACAGGATTCTCAGCCTCTCCAGTATGACGCAGCTATTGTTGGGACTACCCAGACCATTCTAATAAATNTGCACACAAGCATGCACACAAGCCAGAAGAAATAGCTATTCCTCTCACATTCCTTGAACACAATGCAATAAAATTATATACTATTAACAAAAAGAATACTTCTACCAACAAAGGGTAATTTTAAATGCAATTCTAAGTCATGGACAGAAGAAATCAGAGTACTCAGATCCAAAATGATGTCTTGGCAGGTATCATAAATTAAAGAGACACTTGTGCTCCTCCTATCGACTATCAGACCGTTGACATAATGGACCCCACAAAATTGGAATTCCTCATTGCTGGGAGAAGAAAATGCTTGGNAACCTGCTGCCAAGTAGAAAGAGGAGTTTGTCTGCTGGAAAGAGATTTCCACTCAGCTTTGACAACTTGTCAGACCACTTTGCTGGAGACACACCCAGACAATAATGATGGAGGAGAGCATACCTTGACTAAGACTGCCTAATTGTGCACATCTCTTTCTATTTAATCCTAAATCTCATGTCCTGAAGACAGACTGGACCTCTTTGTTGCTCTTCCCAATGTGGACATACTGAATAAATCTCCTTCCTCTCCTTTTCACCATTTGTCTGTCTAACTGGGCCTTTTGAGGATGGGTGGTCACACCTAGACTGTTAGGGATGTCAAGACCCAGGCTCTGACCCTAACAGCTCTGATTGTAACAAACTATAACACAATCAGAACTTAAATATTTGCAAGCTGAAGATCAAGCACTCTTTGGAGAGATATGTATATATGTGGTGCTTATACTGTCATATTTGCTAATTTTTAAAATTAATTTTTAATTTTATTTTATGAGCAGGTGCATGTATGCAAGTGACCACAGAGGGCAGAAGTAAGTGGCACACCCCTGGAACTGGAATTATATGCAACTGTGAGCTACTTGGATGCTAGGATCCAAACTCAGGTCCTCTGAAAGAGCAGCAAGCACTCTTAACCACCGAGACATCTCGCCAGACTCATATACTTAAAAAAACAAATAAACAAACACCCCAAAGTTGTTTCAACAAAATTTGAGCAAAACATAAATGTCTTACTTATGTGCTGCCTCTTTTGTTTTTGTTTTGTTTTTTTTTATGGGGGGGGGGTCCCACGTAGCCAAGGTTAACCTTGAATTCCTAATTCTCCTGCTTCCATCTTTTGGAATGCTATGATTACAAACTGAGCCACCAAGCCCAGCCTTTATTTTGTTGTTGTTGTTGTTGTTGTTGTTGTTTTTGAGAAAAGTTGGGTAAAAGATGAAATCTACACCCTATAGAATTGAGGTGTTAGAAAATACAAAATGCAAAGACGTACACAATAATCCATGCACTAGTTACCTCACTTCACTATGAATGTTAATGGCCATACTTACTGTACCTGTTGCTGTGATAAAATACCCACAGAAAGCAATTTAGGGAAGAAGGATTTTTTTTTTTTTTTTT
>LZPO01017424.1:65495-80264 GCA_001675575.1 Neotoma lepida
CTGATCTCAAGCCACACACCAGCTCACATGCCCCTTGTCTCCTGTTTAATCCTGTGTAACTATACAGTATAAAAGGGTGTAATCTTTTCTCAATAAAGTGCGGTGGCAGCCAACCTGATTCACCCTCAAATTGTGTCTGTCCATCGTCGTGTCCTGCTGGCCATGGTGGCTGCAGAGACCCCCAAAAGGTCAAGAAAATTTGACCACCTTTTCAGGCTTCTGATTCATGATGTACAAATGTAGACAAAACACCCATACACATGAGATAAAAATAAAGTTTAAAAAATATTTTTAATGATATATAAAAATAGGGCTAGCAAGATGGCTCAGCCAATAAAGTTCTGAATTTGATTCCTGAGACCCAGAGAGTAGAAAGAAAGACCTGACTCCTGCAAGCCTTCCTCTCACTTCTCCATGCTGTGGCACATGCACACTGATACACACACACACACATACAATAGAACAATCTTTAAATAAACAAACACAAAAGTGAGGAGTTTAAAAAACTGAGCATTGCTCAATGCTCACAGAATACTATCTCTGAAGCCCAGCCACTGATAAAAGTTTATTCATTCTGGCTTTCCTGAAGCATGCACGTGAACAGCCCAGTTCTACAGGNGAAAGATGCAGAAAAGGTTGAATTGTAATTCCAAGGTTGGAAAACAAGACTTAATTTCTAGCTCCTCCTACTTCTCACATTAAATCCCATGTTAACTGAGATCGATGTCCTCACACGATTCTTCAAAATGTCCGAGTTGGAGTCCCGCCCCCATTCTTTCTCTATGTAGCCCAAGGTGACCTCAAAATCCCACCTGCCTGCCTCTGCCTCTCAGATGCAGGATTAGAGCTGTACACCAGCTCTAGAGATCACCTTTATAAATTCATAATTTGGGGGTGGAGAGCATAAATCAGCCTTCAGAGTGCATGCCTAGCACCTGACCCTCATCGTGGAACAAAACCCAGTATCAGGGAACACACTTGTAATCCCACCACTGGGGAGACGGAAGCAGGAAAATCCAAGATTTAAAGGTCATCCTCCACCAACTGAGTTTGAGTCCAGCCTGTGCTACATAATACTCTGTCCTCAATATGAATTATAATTTATAATTTTTGAAAACCACNACTGATTATTTCATTGCTGTTTGATTATTTTGGCAAGATAATAAAAAATGATTTATGTACATTAAGGTTCATCACTTAATAAACCCAATATAGGAAATTACTTTTATTTTTTTAAACTGTTTCATTCATTAAAAGTAACTTTTAAGAGTTGGGGTTGTACCTAGCATGCTAGAGGCCCTCAGCTCAATCCCTAGTACTATTTTACACACACACACACACACAGTGATACTTTTATATCAATCGCCAAAAAGAAAGAGAGCCCTATAGTCTTTAACGCATGAGACTTCATTTTCTCAGTATTATTAATCCTTAAGACCATCATTAGTGGACACTATAAAGGAATTAATACACCAAACTAAAATAGACTTTAATATTTTTTTGTACGGGTTAAAAAGCTTACTCCAAACTGGTGTTGGTGGCACAAACCTGTAATCCCAGCTTTTGGGATGGGAAAGTACGCCCACTACCCAAAACTCAACACCAGCCAGGACTACACTGTAAGATTCTGTCTCAAAACAAACCAACCCCCCAAAAGGTGGAGTACACTTAACAAACAAAATCTCAAAAAGTGGACTCCACTTATAAATGAAAGCCTTATTTGTAAATTATACTAATATATTAAATACATATTATAAATACTATATATATTAAAATAAGTTTCATATATAAAGAAAAAGTAAGAATAAGGGGGCACTTACAGGGCAGAGAAAATAGCAAATTTCAAAAATTCTTTAATACTAAGGTTCAAACAATGACTCTCTAATGCTGCCTCCAACTTTCTGACTGCATATATCTGTAAACAAGTCATCCTCGAGCCTATGAAGTTCTTTTTAAAATAATGAACAGCCATCAAATAATGTATGAGCATCAAGTGCATACAGCAAAGATTCTGTATGCAGAGATTCTTCTGTGATCAGGTACCCTGAGTCTATAAAGAAAGATTTCAGAATCTGGAAGCTGGCAAGTGAAAGTGTAACTCTGACATCCTAAAATGTTCAAACCTCGGTGTTTTCAAAACAAAATCTCAACAATGACACATCCATTAGGTTCACTCGTAATGTGAAAACGGTCTATTTCCTCCGCAATTTAATCAATGTTCTTCATAGCAGGCAGCAGCTCCTTGGAATTTCACGTTATCTGGGGAGTCGTGATTAAGTCGAAATGGAGATCCAAACTCTGATTTCTGTCATAAGCAAATTGTTACTAACATTCTAAATCCTAGTTAGAACCCCGTTGCTGGAAAGCAATGTCCTTGGGCAAGAAAAGAATGGCAAGGTCTGAAACTGACCCCAGCACAAATCCCTTGTCAACTAAGACACTCAACAGGAAAGAACCCAAGAAATGTGGGGTGGGGGTGGGGGTGCAGGGGGCCGGAAATCCTACTCTTCCGGAACGTAAAGGAGAAACCAACACTGGAAAAGCCACCCCCAAGGGACAACCGACTACGGAACCGGTGACAGCTCCTTTGCACCGCGTAGAGCAAACCAGCGGCAACGGCCGCAGCGCAGACGCCGCCGCCACTCCCAGCTTGCAGGTCCGGCGGGATTGGCTCGAGAACATCAACAAAGACCTTACGGTCGGAGCCTAACCTAACAACAAAGGCCGGGCGACTGCGCGCACCGGCCAGGACCGGGGCCTGGCGCCCGAGGGCCAGCCGGGAGCCCGCGGCGCAAAGCCCGGGAGCGTGCACGGAGCCGGAGGCTCCCCGGGCCCGGCCCGGCCGCCGAACACAAAGGCGCGGACCGCCCGCGCTCCGGCCGCTAAGGCCCGCGGAGGGGGAGGGGCTCACCTGGCACAGCTGCCGGCAGTACGCGGCGGCTGCCTCCACGGCGGGCTCCCGGCTCTCGCACAGCCGCCGCTCCAGCTCCTGCAGCCGCTCGCCCAGGCGCCGCAGCTCNGCGGCGCAGCCGCCACCGCTCAGGCGCTCCTGCTCGGCCTCGTCGTCCGCCATCTTCGCAGCCCGCTCCGTCGCGTACGCACCTGGGTCACGTGATAACACAATGCCACGTTCGGCGGGGTCACGTGCCGGGTGCGCTGGCACGCCTGGGCGCACGTACAAAGGCCGGGTGCGGGGCGGGCTGCCGGGGCCGGGTTGCAGCGAGCNGAGGTTTCTGCGGCCCCGGCCCTGGCGAGTGCACGGTCTGGAGAAGAGCTGGAGGCCAGGGCTGAGTGCTGAGCCGGCGCTTGCCGTGGTCTCTGTGCCCACCCAAGAACGCCTCCTGGAAACACGCTCTCTAGGTGTTGGAGGCCACAAAGAAATCAATTGGGTCAGAAGAGAATGAGGTTTAATTCTCATTCTTGAAAACCTAGCAGCGAGCACAGGAAAAGTGTAGTTTGGAGAGAATTCAAACAGACCGAAATGATAAATGTTGTAACCAGGTGGTTTTTAAGGCACAAAAGCTTTTCTAAAATAAATCTGTTTTGCCACTGTTGAAGACTGCTACACGCTACAAGAATCCACACCTAATGCAGGCTCTCGAAAGTAGGTCAAGAAAAAAGAACACTATTAAGNATGCTAAAGTAAAAGAACAAGGATGTCAATAACTACCACCAGCATTTTTCCCCTTGGTGCTGCAAACAGGCGACCTTCTAAACCATATTTTTATTTGCAAGCCGAAAGCAATGAATACTTGGCATTAGAATTGTAGAAGAGAGCACCTTTGTAATTCCAGCACTCGAAGGAGGCAAGAGGTTCAGAAGTTCAGCCTTGCCTATATAGTATTTTCTCAACCAGCCCAGGCCATACTATATGAGACCCTAAAACAANCAAAAAAGTGAGGGGTATAAGAACCTGGAAAATTAAAGCGCTTAACCATAAATTTCATAATCAAGCTAAGAGCAAAACCAATGTTTGGGAGCTGGGGGAGTGGCTCAGNTGATAGAGTACTTGACTATCTAGGGACTGGGTTCAGCCCACCTCTCTGNATAAACCAGGCCAAAGGCACACAGTGTTTAATCTAACCACTCCCCAGATAGAAGCAGAAGTAGCTGAAGTTCAGCTATGCTGCACAGCCAGTTTCAGGCCAGTAAAAACAAACAAACAACCCTACAACCTAATGCTAATATGAGGCAAGATGTCTTTCTTACAACTGACTCCATCACAAAATAATAATAGAGATAAGATACCTAGCCTATTTTCTATTATGTTCTGACTGAGCTATATTTTTCTAAGTATAGTTATCTAAAGTAAAATTTCTTCCTGGCTGTTTGCTCAAGCAGAACAGCAGCCAGCAGGAAGCCAAAGCCCTGGGTCTCCTGGTCCAATACAGTCTGGGCTACATTGTAATACTCTGTCTCAAAAAATAATTTCTGTTGTGTACAGTAGCCTTGTCAGGAAAGTTACACAATAAAATCAGATGTGGCACAAGCCTGTAATTGTTAGTACTTGGGAGGTGGAAGCAGGAGGACATTAAATGGGAAATATTCTCTAAACACTCTGTTGCCTCAGTGAATCTTTGGTAATACATGTTTTAAAATCNTTACATAAGATGAACAAGCACAGCTAAACCTCTTATGAAAAGCAGCATCNGTATTACATATTAACAAAACAGAACCTTCTAATGTTTGCAAGAGACCAGGAGAGCACCTTGAGAGGCTCTGTGATTAGCCAATGCACTGGTAAATGCAAGGACTGTAAGATATCAAAGATTATGGGAGTTCATTTTTTCTTGAATTGTAATGAATGACACCACATTTCATCTACAGGAAGGAAAAAGTATGTGTAGAGGAAGAATGTAGAGAGAAACATTCAAAGTGAAATATGCTTGAATGATGGTTTTTAAATGATTACATAGGGTCAGAGGGTTAGCTTGATGGTAGAGCACATGCATGAGGCCCTGGTAATGGGGGAGGGGGAGTTACCTAAAAATGTCATTCCTACCATCAGGCCATGATACCCTTACAGCTAAAGAAACTGGATTAGGGACTGGAAAGATGGGCTCGGGGGTTAAGAGCATCGGCGGCTTTTCCAGAGGACTAGGGCTCATAGCTGCTCACGACTGTCTGTGGCTTCAGTTCTACCATATCTGGCACCAGACATGCAAGTGGTGCATGGACATTATTAAATATGAAATAATGTTTTTAAGNAAACTGGAATACTAAATTGATTCTGAGCACTAGTACTGCCATATAAATGCAGTAGTACCTTTCACTTTTATCTAGTGTCTGTGAATCCTATCTCCCTATTTCTACATCTCTTCCTCATTAGATGTCTGCAAAAATATGTCATCTCCAGAAAGGATAAGGTCTGGGGATGAGTAATATCAANAGAACTCAATATTTAGCAGGCAGTAGCTGGTGTGAGAAAATTAGAATAGGATAAAAAAAATCTCTGTCCATGGAAGAGTGACTGGTAATTGCAATACCTACAACATAGCAAGTGCTCTCTTATGAAATGCATATAGAATCCGGGTGNAGTGGCAGAGGCCAAGAGTCTTGCCACTCAAGAGATCGAGGCAAAACGATTTGGAGTGCAAAGTCACTCTCAGTTATATAGCAGGTTTGAGAGCAGCCTGAGTTATAGGAGATTCTGTTGGGAAAAAAAAAAAAAGACAAGGCATATAGAGTCAACTAAGAACATCAAAGTTGTCTGACTAAAGTACTTGGGCTCAGCGTCCAACAAATCACTACACAATTGCAGGCTTTCTTTTTTAATTAAATGCGAAATAGCCATCCATGTGGCTCAAGAATGTAATCCCAACACTTGGAGGCAGGTGGAGCNGTAATTCAAGGCCAGCCTCTGCTTCTTAAAGTCCTGTCTCAAAAAGACACAAAGTATCCCTTGACAACTTGGAGAGCGCAGGAAATCGTATTACCCACCGAGAAGATGAATCGACAAGCCCACTGAATGAAAACGAGGACATGACCGCTCCTGGGTACTGTTTAGAAGGGAGCGAACAGCCAGAGACATCTGGGAGAGTCCAGACTGAACATGGCCAGGAGACTAGACCAGACCATTGGGTGGGGTGGGGCAAAGAGAGGGGACCAAGGGAGACCCAAAACCAAGAGCGCCAAGAGTGGAGCCAAGAGTGCACGCAGTCAAAATGGCTGGGTTATGNAGCGATCAGAAGCTGGGGGAAGGAAAGCAAAGCTCTAGGGCTGGAGAGGTTTAGGGTAAGGGGCGGGGAGGGTGTGTGTGGGAAGTGCAGAGAGGAGCTAGGACTCTGCAACAGGTACTGGTAATGCCCAGAGAACCTAGTGGCCTGCGACCGCTTTGACACGTTAAATAGGCGTCTCAGCCATTTGTCTTGGGTTTCTTTGAGACCTAACACACACAACTTACTGTGCCCCTAAGTTTCGTAAGTACCAAACTGCTGTCAGTTCACAGGAACCATTACACACACACACACACACACACACACACACACACACACACACACACACCCCTTTACAGGCTCCTAGGAGAAATTGGAGACCCATTCCATAAAGTGACACGCTCCTTGGACCTCAAGCCCCTAGGTTTCCGGGGAAAGCACTACAGTACTTTGACACAGCGAGACTGTTATAGGCGTGGTATCACACGGGCCTTCACCCCCTAGCGCAAATACCGCAGCCACCAGTTACACTTCCGGCCCTTGGGCGGAGCAATCGTGCTTCCGGGTCGCACCAGCTCCCTGGCTTCTGCTGTCTGCACCCCAGGTCTGATGCACACTCTTCAGGAATTCTTAGACTGGAGGGAGGGGATGTCTGGGGCCTGTCATATGCAGGCTGCGCAGGTCACCCAGCTCCGGCCGCGGCCACGCTGCTCGCATCCCGGTCTGCACCTGGCAGCCCGCAGCGCGTGGGCTGGCGCTTGGTGACTCGGGCTGGCGCAGCTTTCCACGCATCGCTCCGGGTGGAAGCGCACGATGGCCGGGGGGCGCGTCCTCCAGAACCGGTAGTGGCAGCTCCGGGCTGTGCGCAGAGGACACCGGGCGGCTTGCGGTGGAAGCCTTGGATTGCTTCCTCCGAAGATCTAGGATGCTCCCAGAGGGACCAACCGGCAGCCTTGTGGACGTCAGGACTGAAATCTGTCTGGAGTGGATCCAAAAAAAAGTCTGAAGATCTATTGCTGAGACCACCGACTCATCTGCTAAAAACACATCGCACTTTTCCAGGGAAGACATTTTCTCTGACAGGCAGATNAATGGNATCACATAAAAGTGCTGAAAACGTAAGCCAGGCACTGGTCCGCTTGCAGAGATAATGACAAAGGGCCGAAACACAAAGCTTACATATAAAAGGATTAATTTTAGTCCTTAGGTTCTTTTCATTGGGTAGAAACAGAGGGAAGATGCTTTTATTATTATCTATCTGGATTTTCTTCCCTTCTTCCTTATGAAGAAAAGGAAAATGAGAAGGAGTAACGATATTCTAAAGAAGAAAAAGTGGTGTTTTTGAGATAGTCTCCCTTTGTAGNGCAGGCTTGACTCGAACTCACTGGCAGAAAAATTATTTTATTCTTTTTTTTTTCCTCTTACAGTCCTTCACCATCACACATGCTTTGTGCAGGCTGAGGATCAAACCAAGTGCATTGCGTATGCTTGGCGAGCTCTCTATCAACTAAGCCATAGCCTAATTGTTCTAACTTCTTAACCAAAATGAAAGTAATCATAAAATAAAGCAAAACAAAACCTTGGAAACAAGCTCTATAATATCTTCGAACTGGTGCGCATCATTCCTCCAAAGAAGCAAAGAGAAATAAATATAGGAAATACTTTTTCCTTTCCGTCCACCCTCCTCTCCCCACCCCCTGCCTGGTGCACCCCTCCTCCTCTGCCCACCCCCTGCCTGGTGCACCCCTCCTCCTCTGCCCACCCCCTGCCTGGTGCACATGCTCTNTTATTAGGAGCGACACTCCCAGCCTTACAGTTCTGAATTCTAATTGCTGTACATCATTTACCTCATCGGGAATATATAATATCACTGTTGCNGCATTTGGGGTTTAAAAAATAGTCATGTTGAGGTGAAATGAACTTAGAAATACACAGGTCTCTCATCTCATTTTAGGACATCAATTTATAGAATTTTGTTGATTTTCATGAATCTTATAGACACTTTCTTCAATACAGTAGCAATAATATTTTAATTGATAACATTTTGAGCATTATTGCTCTAATCACATATTGAACAAGGATCATCCCCAACAAGCATCCTCTATCATACTTCTTTTATTATTTTGCATTATGGATTTTTGCCTGCATATATATGTGTGCCTGGGAATCTAACCCAGGAAGAGTAACCTATGCTTTTGGCTGCTGAGCCATCTCTTCAAGCCTCATACTTTTTTTGTTGTTTCATTTTGCTTCTTGGAATAGAATCTTACCAGCCATAGAGACAGCAGGAAAGTAAGATATACAGAGAGAAAAGGTAAAAAGCCCCGAGGCAAAACTAGATAAAGAGAAATAGGTTAAGTCAAAAGAGCTAGCTAGAAATGAGTCTAAGCTAAGCCAAGCATTCATAACTAATAAGAAGACTCTCTGTCATGATTTGGGAGCTGGTTGGTGGCCCAAAAGAAAAAGCCTGGTACTCTCATAGCAAGGATGGATGAGGCAATCCAATAGGAGGATAAGAATCCCAAGGACAGGCAAAAGAGTCTGAAACTCCTACTTCCACTGTTAGGTGTCCCACAAGAACACCAAACTACACAACCATAGCATGTATGCAAAGAACCCTTATGAGCCCTTCTTACTTGATTCTGTGGACCCTGTTCTCATGGTGTCCTCGACCCNTCTGGCTCCTACAATCCTTCCCTTCCCTCTTCTACAGGGATTCCCCTGGCTCCATCTAATGTTTTGCTGTGAGTCTCTGCATCTGCTCCCATCAGTTGCTAGATGAAGCTTCTCTGATGATGATTGGACTAGGCTCTGATCTATGATATCGCAGACTATCATTAGGATATTGCATTGACTTTTTTCTTTTCTTTTGGCCAGTGGTGTCAGGTTCTATCCTAGGTCTCTGAACTATCCAGCCTCGGTTTCCTGGCCATCTAGGCAGTGTCATGTGTGGGCTCCCTCTCATGGCGTGGGCCTCAAGTTGGACCACTTGGTTGGCCACAATTACCCCAGCACATCTTGCAGGCAGGACAAATTGAAGGTTAAAGGTTTTGTGGCTGGGTTGATGTCCCAGTCGCACTACTAGAAGCCTTGCCTAGTTATAGAAGTTATAGAAGACAGCCAGTTCGGGCTCCGTATTCCCCATTACTAGGAGTCTTCACTAGGGTCTGCCCTGGGTTTCCATATCACCCCTGAAATACCCCCCAATTCCACTTGTCTCTCACGGTTCTCTCTCCCTCCATCCCCTTTACCTGACCCCTCCTGTTCCCATCCTCACCCACCCCCAGTCTACCCAAAAAATCTATTCTATGTTCTCTTCCTAGGGAGATCCATGCATCTCCTTGTGAGCTGTCCTTGTTACTCAGCTTCTCTGGGTCTGTGGATTGTAGCATGATTATCATTTACTTAACAGCTAATATCCACTTATAAGTGAGCACATGCCATGTTTGTCTTTCTGGGTCTAGATTACCTCACTCAGGATGATTTTTTTCTAGTTCTATCCATTTACCTGCAAATTTCATGATGTTATTTTTTTTTTAACAGCTAAGTAATGCTCCATTGTGCAAATGTACCACTTTTTCTTTATCCATTCTTCAGTTGAGGGACATCTAGGTTGTTTCCAGTTTCTGGCTATTACAAATAAAGCTTCTATGAACATGGTTGAGCAAGTGTCCTTGTGGGAGGATAGAGTGTCCTTTGGGTATATGCCCAAGAGTGGTATAGTTGGGTCCTGAAGTAGATCAATTCCCAATTTTCTGAGGAGCCGCCATATTGATTTCCAGAGTGACTGTACAAGTTTGCACTCCCACCAGCAATGGAGACGTGTTCCCTTTGCTCCACATCCTCTCAAGCATGAGCTGCCACTTGTGTTTTTGATCTTTGCCATTCTGACAGGTGTAAGATGGAACCTCAAAGTAGTTAAGATTTGCATTTGATGGGAGAATTCCCACAGAGCTACAACTGATTTGACTCTGGAGTGTTAGCACTTAGCTTTGTTCTGCCTTTTGTGATTGCTACCTCCTGTCTCTTCTGTTTGCAGTCTTATCTGAGAGTTTTTCTAGGGGATAAAGCCTATGCAAACTTAGTTTAAGAACAACCCAGAACACTGTGGTATTCTCTACCCAGAATTTGCATTTGGGATTGTCCCTCTGGGGGGCTTAGATAGGAAGCTTTGATATAGAAATTGACTTGCTAAGGGTGTGAATTGTATAACAATAAAAGAGCCCTTAGAGGGGAATCCCCACTGCAGCTGGGAAAGGCTAAAGATTCACCCTCTTCTGTACTCCTTTNCACGGACTTCGTGAACCTACACCCACACCGGATATACAGCATGCATTTCCCTGATGACTAAGGATGTTGAATATTTAAGTGTTTCTCAGCCATTTGAGATTCCTCTATTGAGAATTCTGTTTAAATATGTACCCCATTTTTAATTGGAATACTTGGTTTTCTGATATCTAGTTTCTTGAGTTCTTTATGTATTTTGGTTATTAGTCTTCTATTGAATGTGGAGTCGGTCAAAATCTTTCCCCATTCTATAGGCTGCCACTTTGTTCAAAAAGACTATGTCTTTTGGCTTAAAGAAGCTTATCAGTTTCATGAAGTCCCATTTATTAATTGGTGATCTTAGTGCCTATGCTAATAGTGTTCTGTTCAGAAAGTCTTCTCCAGTGCCAATGAGTTCAAGGCTATTCCCCATTTTCTCTTCTTTCAGGTCCAGTATATCTGGCTTTATGTTGAGGTCTTCGATCTGCTTAGACTTAAGTTTTGTGCAGAGTGATAAGTATGGATCTATTTGCATTCTTCTACATACAGACATCCAGTTAGATCAGCACCATTTGTTGAGAACGCTTTCTTTTTTCTCTTATGTTTTTCTGGCTTCTTTATCAAAAATCAGGTGTTCATGGGTGTATGGATTTATGTCTGGGTCTTCAACTCGATTCCATTGGTCAATGTATCTGTTTTTATGCCAATACCACACAGTTTTTATTACTATAGCTCTTCAGTACAGCTTGAAATCAGGGAAGATGATACCTCTGGAAGATCTATTAGTGTTCCAGATTATTTTAGCTAGTCTGGGATTTTTGTTTTTTCATATGAAGTTGAGTATTGTTCTTTCAAGGTCTTAAAGATTTTGATNGGGATTGCAGTGAATCTGTAGGCTGCTTTTGGCAGGATGATCATTTTTAACTATGTCAATTCTACTGATTCATGAACATGGGAGATCTTTCCATCTTCCGATATCTTCTTCAATTTATTTCTTCAAAGACTTGAAGTTTTTGTCATACAAGTCTTTCACTTGCTTGGTTAGAGTTACACCAAAATATTTTATATTATTTGTGGCTATCGTGAAGGGTGTTGTTTCTCTGATTTCTTTCTCGGCCCATTTGACATTTGTATATAAGAGGGTTAGTGATTTTTTTTTCTTTAGTTAATCCAGCTACTTTGCTAAAGGTGCTTATCAGGTGTGGGAGTTCCCTGATAGAATTTTTGGGTGTTGCTTATGTATACTATCATATCATCTGCAAATAATAGTACTTTGACTTCTTCCTTCCAATTTGTATCCCCGTGATCTCCTTCAGTTGTCTTATTGCTGTAGCTAGAACTTCAAGTCCTATATTAAATAGATAGGGAGAGAGTGAACAGCCTTGTCTTGTTCCTGATTTTAGTGGAATTGTTTTGTTTCTCTCCACTTGAGTTGGTAATTTGCTTGCTGTAAATTGCCTTTATTAGATTTAGGTATGTCCCTTGTATCCCTGATCTCTTCAAGACTTTTTTCAGCATCTAATGAAATAGATGATCATCTGATTTTCCTATGTTGAACCCTCCCTGCATCTCTGAGATGAAGCCTACTTGATCATAGTGAATGATGTTTTTGATGTCTTCTTGGATTTGGTTTTCAAGTATTTTATTGAGTATTTTTGCATCTATGTTCATAAGGGAAATNGGTCTGTAATTATCTTTCTTTTTTGAATCTTTGTGTGGTTTGGGTAACAGAGCGACTGTAGTCTCATAAAATGTATTTGGCAATGTTCCTTCTGTTTCTATTTTGTGGGATAATTTGAGGAGTATTGGTGTTAGCGCTTCTTCAAAACTCTAGTAGAATTCTGTGCTAAAACCGTCTGGTTCTGGGTTGTTTTTGGTTGGGAGACTTTTAATGACTGCTTCTATTTCCTTAGGGGCTATAGGTCTATANATATTGTTTATCTAATCTTGATTTAACTTTGGTAAGTGGCATTTATCGAGAAAATTGTCCATTTCTTGTAGATTTTCCAATTTTGTGGACTACAAGTTTTTAAAGTACGACCTAATGATTCTTTGGATTTCCTTGGTGTCTGTTGTTCTGTCTACCTTTTCATTTCTGATTTTTGTTAAGTTGGATATTCTCTCTCTTTTAGTTAGTTTGGATAAGAATTTGTCTATCTTGATTTTCTCAAAGAACCAACACTTTGTTTCTTTGATTCTTTGTATTGTTCTCTTTGTTTTTATTTTATTGATTTCAGCCCTCAGTGTAGGGGCTAATTGTATGCTATAAATATACGGCTAGCTCAATTATTTTAATTTTATCAAAATAGCTTTATTTACAAGCAACTTACAATCCAGGGCGAAACAAGGACGGACTCGAAAGCGATCCAGCGATGAGCTCTCTGCCTTCTAAGGTCGCAGCAGCGAGGAGTTAGACGGCGAGAGAGGTGAACCCGAAACGCTCTCAGTCAAAAGGCAGGCGAGACGGGACAAGGGAAGGGTCACGTAGCTGCCTCGATTTTTCAAGGGGCTCAGGTGTTTTGCCACGCCCTTAAAAGGGGAGGTGCTGGCCACGTAGCTGAAGCCCAAATACCTATCCACTACACCTCAGTTTGATTATTTCCTGTCATCTACTCCTCTTGGGTACACTTGCTTCTTTTTGTTTTAGAGCTATTAGATGTGTTGTTAAGTTGCTTGTATGAGACCTCTGCAATTTCTTTATGTAGGCATGTAGTGCTAAGAACTCTCCTCTTAGCATCACTTTCATTGTGTCCCATAAGTTTGGGGATGTTGTGCTTCAGTCTCTTGTGAGCCCCTATGAGCTCTGCTTACTTGATTCTGTGGACCATGTTTTCATGGTGTCCTCAACTCCTCTGGCTCCCCTACAATCCTTCCTCTCCCTCTTCTGTGGGATTCTTCTGGCTTTGCCCATTGTTTTGGTTGTGGTTCTCTGCATCTACTCCAGTCTCACTGCTGGGAGCCTTACCTGGTTATAGAAGATGGCTGGTTCCATCTCTGTATCCCCCCCCCATTACTAGAAGCCTTTACTAGGGTCACTCTCCTAGATTCCAGGGTGTTTCCACTGGACATTTCGGTTCTTATCATGTATGCCCCAAACACAAGGGCACCCACATTTGTAAAAGAAACATTACAAAAGCTTAAATCACACATTGAACCCCACACAATAATAGTGGGAGACTTTAACACCCTACTCTCACCAATGGACAGATCATCCAGACAAAAACTAAACAGAGAAACACTGGAGCTAACAGNAGTTACAAAGCAAATGAACCTAACAGTTATCTACAAAACATTTCATCCAAACACAAAAGAATAAACCTTCTTCTCAGCACCTCACAGAACTTTCTCCAAAATTCACCACATACTGGGTCACAAAGCAAGTCTCAGCAGATACAAGAAGATTAAAATAACCCCCTGCATCCTATCAGACCACCACAGATTAAAGCTAAATATCAACAACAGAAACAAAGCAAGACTACAAACTCATGGAAACTGAACAACTCTCTATTAAATGACTACTGTGTCAANACGGGAGTAAAGAAAGAAATTAAAGACTTCCTAGAATTCAATGAAATGCATGCATAACATCCACATGTCTCATGGCTTTACCTGTGTTCTATTAGCTGTTGCTCCCCTGGCAGCTCCCAGCGACTCCTTGACTCTGCCTTTCTTCCCCTCTCCCCAAAAGAAGCCAAAACAGCTTCTTTATTAACCAATGGTAGCAACACATATTCANGGTGTACAGAAAGACCATCCCACAGCAGAGTTCTATCATCTTCATAAAGTTGGTGATAAGGTCTTTTTCTTGTGCTTCCGCTGCATTGGAATTTTCAGGGCTTGCTGTAGTAGGATAGCTGGGCTCTGCTGGTGACATATGCCCTGGCTGTTATTGATTGTGTTCTTATGGTGGTGTGTAGGTGTCTGGGTTTGGGGTGATTATAGGTCTAGGTGACAATTTCTGAGTTTGTCTTTGCTGGATGGGTGTTTTGTTGCTTGGTTTCTGTTTCCTCTCAAGGTCTTCTGGTCTGTGTGGCCTGGTGTTCTGGCAGCTGGAATGGCCTCTGGTCCAGCAGGAAGTCTCCCTGAGTTGGAGGCTGGGACATAGTGATGGGGAGGAGGGAGGAGGATAATGTTGGGGGGCAGAGCACCGAGAAAGTGTAAGAGGTCTGCAGGCAGGCAGTCTGTCTGGAGTTCTGGTGGCCAGTGTGGTCTCTGGACCAACGGAGTCTCTGCCAGATTTGGGGCCTGGACTTCTAGCAGCTGGCATGGACTCTGGGCCAGCAGTGAGTCTCCTCCTGAGTTCGCCTACCCGTTCTTTTGGCTGGCATGGCCTGTACCTGAGCAGGGG
>LZPO01017424.1:116035-128036 GCA_001675575.1 Neotoma lepida
TTACTGAAGACACTGTGTACTTCAGAAAGAGGGCCCAGAGACCCCTGAGCTGGAAATGACCTGAATGACCCCTCCATGAGGACTAGCTTTCATGGTACCAGAAGGTACTATGCAAGCTTCCAAAGGAAGGAGGCAACCAATAGTTCAGTCCAGCTGTGAGAACTATGAATCACATTGATGACCAGCACGGCAGGAGAACCCTAAGGGCACAGTAGCGGTACACATACTTACTTTGGCTGTAACCAGAAGCTCTCTAGTTGGACTTAAGACTTGCTCTACAAGAGGGAAATCATGCCTGGCATTGGAAACCTAGCTAACTAGGTTAGTGCTAGTGAAGTCATGGTTATTGNAGGAGAATCTAAAACCACTAATTCCATAAATCAGTACAATCTGTAAAAATAATTTATAAACATTTGTCCTTATACCCACAGATAAGTGTAGTCTTCAGCCCTCACCAAATAAACTTTTCTTTGTAACAGATGGAGACCAGTACAGAAAACCACAACCAATGAATATGCAGTTGTGGGGCTCAGTACCAATGGATACATCCACACAACACTCCGACATCTAAAGTTCAGTACCAATGGATACATCCACACAACACTCCGACATATAAAGTTCAGTACCAATGGATACATCCACACAACACTCCGACATCTAAAGTTCAGGAAACACTGTGGAAGAGGGGGCAAAAAGATTGTCAGAGCAGGAGGATCAGGTAGTTACTGTGAGATTGTGTCTCCTAGTAATGTCAGAACTTATACCCGTAAAGTATTACCAACATGACCGTCCAAACGTGAGCTAAAAGAGGACGACACTAATGGACATGCCAAAGTGGATGAGGTAAATCCCACAAGGCCTCTCTCAACCCTATACAAAGAACTATAGGCAACTGAGGAAAGCTGGAATTGGAAGAGGTGCTCTCCAGGAAGAGCACCCCAACTGGCTGTCCAATGCCAAAGAGTCAGCCCTGAAAATATATGTACAAGTAACATTATATGGACTGAGCAAGTTATATTTAGGAATGTATGTGTATCCATATACATATATGCATGTAATAACAATTAGTCAAAAAAGAGGTCATGAATTTGAAGGAAAGTGAGAAGGGATATATATATATATATATACATATATATACATATATATATATATACGTGTGTGTATTTATATATATATATGCTTTCTTATAGTCAAACCCATATATATATATAAACACACACACACACACACACACACACATATAGGAGAGTTTGGAGACAGGAAAGAGAGAACTGTTATAATCTAAAAGAAGTTTTGCTATGCCTTCACTCCACTATCATAGGCTCTAACTCTCTGGAACCATGTGCTGTGGTTTCTCCACCACGGAGCCCAGTGCACTCAATTCCAGCCTTTCTCTCTGTGGGTACACCTGTTCTTTCTTTATTTCCCCACCACCTCAGTCAGGTCCAAGTCCTGGAGGCCGAGCAAAGACATGATATCTTTATATATCAGATCACCATCAAATTAATATTAAATTCTATGGTAAGAAAATGTATATAAGGACACTAATCTGCTGGGAAGCTAAACTATATACTTACTGTCTTGTTGGAAAACTGTAATAAAGGGATTTAGTTAAAATTCGAGTGTGTGCATGTGTGCGTTCAAACAAATTTTGATTTAGCTTTTATAAAATTAACAATTTTCCTTTTTTTGACCTTTTGCCAGAACACTGCAGGCTGATGAACAATTTGTTAAATAAATTAGGTATGTAAAGAAGACAGACCAGAAGGCGGCTATGTAGCTTTTATTCATGACACTTGAATCCTTAAGATCACACAGAAATTTATTTCATAAATAGTCTTTAGATTCATCTAGCTCCCCTAATTGATTTAATTATGTTAGTCTTTCTTACAGTCAAACCCTTAACTGAATCACAAATGGAATGAAAATACAGTTACCATTTTTCAGATGTACTTACAAAAGAGACAGGAAAACTTTGAAAGCAGAGTACTAGAAGCTAGTAAAATAGCTTGCTTCATTAGAAATGACTCATCCTCTACATTACACAAATTTTTACGTATCATTGAAAAATTTTTTACCCATATTAATATTGCCCAGAGGAAAATAGCTTGTTATAAAAGTTCTTTTATAAACATTTTTAAAACCAGGAAAAAAATCATTACTTCCAAAATATACTTTGTTTGGCTAATTCTAGACAGGAATCAAAGTCAAAATAATCAAAGCCAGAATGACAGTATTATCCAAATGATGCCTTTGCCATTTCTTGAAGACATGCTGTATTTCTTTTCCTTAGTGTGGTATCACTTAGGCTAAGGATTGGAAATGATGTGATTTCACCAGCGACAATGGATTGGGTAAATGGTGGACTGGCATAAATCAAATTCCTTAATGTTTTCCAGTTAAGGAAAATTTCAACCAAATCNAGTGTGTTGTGATGAAGGATGCTAAAAGTAGGAAGAAAGGAAACTTGGAATCATTTAACATAATCTGGTTAGAGTTTCACACAGTCAGCTGANAATCCAAAGATTTCTCTTATAGCAAGACTAGCAGAAACACAGCAGGGTCTGGAGGAGGCATGAGATAACTTATCAGATTCACAGTGTGCGGTGTCTATACCATAGACACAGGGAGAGCTTTGGAGGAGTTTCTAGCTCAACTACAGATATACTTAACAGTAGAACAGCAAAACTTCTGAGAGGCTGCCACAATTGGGATGATTCTGAGGGAAGGCTGAAGGACCACTGGTTTAGTCTTCAGATAGTTCATGAATGTGCAAACGACCTTCTTATTAAACACGTGCTGCTACTGTACAGTCTCTGGACCTTCCAAATACAGGGCATGAGAAAGGGCTGGAGCTCAAAGGGACTATTTGGCTTGGGTTGGATGGAAGGTTCCAGGGGCTGGAAAGTTTCAGTGGGTCACACAGAGGATTCTGTAGAACTTCTATACCTGAACACCTGTAAAAGGAGAACAGGTTCTACCTGGAATGTTGCTGGCACAGTTGGGAGAGAGGAAGAATAAATTAGGAACCTCTGAAGTTCCTTCCATTCATCCTAGCTCTGAGGAAAAGAAATAAGACATTCAAGGAAGAGAAGATCAGCAGTCTAAGAAGCAGAATAAGAATCTAGATCAGTAATCTAATCGATCCTTTCCATTATTGTTTGAACTACCATGAAAGTTAAGATGTTTGCCTTCCAAAATAATTAGTAGTCACCTCACCCTCAACAAGAATATATGAACAGTCGAATATAATGGTGCACACCTTTAATCCCAGCACTCAGGAAGCAGAGGCAGGAGGATCTCTCTGAGTTCAAGGCCAGCCTGGTCTACATAGTGAGTTTCAGGATACCCAGGAGTATGTAAAGAGACACTATCTCATAATGTATGAGCTGAGCTCAACTAGTAAACTAGAGGTCTGAATGGGAAGTCACTAAAGGAACACACACACACACACACACACACATACACACACACACATACACACACACACATAGACACACACACACACACACCCCACCCACTCACCCACGCACGCATCTACATGTGCACACACACATGCACACTTTACGTCTGGCTGTAGGATCACATACATTTTCATGAGCCAGCATTCTTATGTGTTGTTTGCAAATGAAAAACTCCTGCTCCTTTTCATCTTAAGTGGAAAGGTCTGACTCCTTTCGCACTGCTTTACCTTCCACAGCAAAGGCTTTAATATTGGGGATTGTGGACCTCTGATAACAAGAAGTGAAGTATACATGTTGAAATTCACATTCTATAAATGGTGTGTGTATTGCATCTCAGAGTTTAGCAATGAATTATGGAACTTGATTGGCTCAGGCAGATAACCCCTGAGCCCACTGATTATCTTCAATTAGACATTCACAGTTTCTAACACGATGCAAGGAGAATGCATCATCACTGTGAACATTCTTACTCTCAACATGTTACCCTAAATCTCACAACGAGCAGAATATAATCCTCCAGGATGTGGGCACATCCCATAAACAAATCAACTTAGGTTCTTTAGTAATGCCAGTCATAAAAGACAGAACACACACACACACACACTCACACACAGGAAATGATAATCTATTAATGGAAGACAATGACAAAGACAAAAACTACAATGTGTAGTTTTTGATTATGTCCTAGATTTTTTAAAAAGGAAAATCAACTACAAAGAATTTTTGAGGCAGAATTTGAATATCCATTTCAGGCTCTTGGAGTTGATGACACTGAAGCTGGATAGGATAATGTTCTCATTACTAACAGGAGGGTATGACAAAATGTTTTAAAACTTTATGATGACTGTAATTTGGTTTTTTGATGGTCCNACACACACACACACACACACATATAGGAGAGTTTGGAGACAGGAAAGAGAGAACTGTTATAATCTAAAAGAAGTTTTGCTATGCCTTCACTCCACTATCATAGGCTCTAACTCTCTGGAACCATGTGCTGTGGTTTCTCCACCACGGAGCCCAGTGCACTCAATTCCAGCCTTTCTCTCTGTGGGTACACCTGTTCTTTCTTTATTTCCCCACCACCTCAGTCAGGTCCAAGTCCTGGAGGCCGAGCAAAGACATGATATCTTTATATATCAGATCACCATCAAATTAATATTAAATTCTATGGTAAGAAAATGTATATAAGGACACTAATCTGCTGGGAAGCTAAACTATATACTTACTGTCTTGTTGGAAAACTGTAATAAAGGGATTTAGTTAAAATTCGAGTGTGTGCATGTGTGCGTTCAAACAAATTTTGATTTAGCTTTTATAAAATTAACAATTTTCCTTTTTTTGACCTTTTGCCAGAACACTGCAGGCTGATGAACAATTTGTTAAATAAATTAGGTATGTAAAGAAGACAGACCAGAAGGCGGCTATGTAGCTTTTATTCATGACACTTGAATCCTTAAGATCACACAGAAATTTATTTCATAAATAGTCTTTAGATTCATCTAGCTCCCCTAATTGATTTAATTATGTTAGTCTTTCTTACAGTCAAACCCTTAACTGAATCACAAATGGAATGAAAATACAGTTACCATTTTTCAGATGTACTTACAAAAGAGACAGGAAAACTTTGAAAGCAGAGTACTAGAAGCTAGTAAAATAGCTTGCTTCATTAGAAATGACTCATCCTCTACATTACACAAATTTTTACGTATCATTGAAAAATTTTTTACCCATATTAATATTGCCCAGAGGAAAATAGCTTGTTATAAAAGTTCTTTTATAAACATTTTTAAAACCAGGAAAAAAATCATTACTTCCAAAATATACTTTGTTTGGCTAATTCTAGACAGGAATCAAAGTCAAAATAATCAAAGCCAGAATGACAGTATTATCCAAATGATGCCTTTGCCATTTCTTGAAGACATGCTGTATTTCTTTTCCTTAGTGTGGTATCACTTAGGCTAAGGATTGGAAATGATGTGATTTCACCAGCGACAATGGATTGGGTAAATGGTGGACTGGCATAAATCAAATTCCTTAATGTTTTCCAGTTAAGGAAAATTTCAACCAAATCNAGTGTGTTGTGATGAAGGATGCTAAAAGTAGGAAGAAAGGAAACTTGGAATCATTTAACATAATCTGGTTAGAGTTTCACACAGTCAGCTGANAATCCAAAGATTTCTCTTATAGCAAGACTAGCAGAAACACAGCAGGGTCTGGAGGAGGCATGAGATAACTTATCAGATTCACAGTGTGCGGTGTCTATACCATAGACACAGGGAGAGCTTTGGAGGAGTTTCTAGCTCAACTACAGATATACTTAACAGTAGAACAGCAAAACTTCTGAGAGGCTGCCACAATTGGGATGATTCTGAGGGAAGGCTGAAGGACCACTGGTTTAGTCTTCAGATAGTTCATGAATGTGCAAACGACCTTCTTATTAAACACGTGCTGCTACTGTACAGTCTCTGGACCTTCCAAATACAGGGCATGAGAAAGGGCTGGAGCTCAAAGGGACTATTTGGCTTGGGTTGGATGGAAGGTTCCAGGGGCTGGAAAGTTTCAGTGGGTCACACAGAGGATTCTGTAGAACTTCTATACCTGAACACCTGTAAAAGGAGAACAGGTTCTACCTGGAATGTTGCTGGCACAGTTGGGAGAGAGGAAGAATAAATTAGGAACCTCTGAAGTTCCTTCCATTCATCCTAGCTCTGAGGAAAAGAAATAAGACATTCAAGGAAGAGAAGATCAGCAGTCTAAGAAGCAGAATAAGAATCTAGATCAGTAATCTAATCGATCCTTTCCATTATTGTTTGAACTACCATGAAAGTTAAGATGTTTGCCTTCCAAAATAATTAGTAGTCACCTCACCCTCAACAAGAATATATGAACAGTCGAATATAATGGTGCACACCTTTAATCCCAGCACTCAGGAAGCAGAGGCAGGAGGATCTCTCTGAGTTCAAGGCCAGCCTGGTCTACATAGTGAGTTTCAGGATACCCAGGAGTATGTAAAGAGACACTATCTCATAATGTATGAGCTGAGCTCAACTAGTAAACTAGAGGTCTGAATGGGAAGTCACTAAAGGAACACACACACACACACACACACACATACACACACACACATACACACACACACATAGACACACACACACACACACCCCACCCACTCACCCACGCACGCATCTACATGTGCACACACACATGCACACTTTACGTCTGGCTGTAGGATCACATACATTTTCATGAGCCAGCATTCTTATGTGTTGTTTGCAAATGAAAAACTCCTGCTCCTTTTCATCTTAAGTGGAAAGGTCTGACTCCTTTCGCACTGCTTTACCTTCCACAGCAAAGGCTTTAATATTGGGGATTGTGGACCTCTGATAACAAGAAGTGAAGTATACATGTTGAAATTCACATTCTATAAATGGTGTGTGTATTGCATCTCAGAGTTTAGCAATGAATTATGGAACTTGATTGGCTCAGGCAGATAACCCCTGAGCCCACTGATTATCTTCAATTAGACATTCACAGTTTCTAACACGATGCAAGGAGAATGCATCATCACTGTGAACATTCTTACTCTCAACATGTTACCCTAAATCTCACAACGAGCAGAATATAATCCTCCAGGATGTGGGCACATCCCATAAACAAATCAACTTAGGTTCTTTAGTAATGCCAGTCATAAAAGACAGAACACACACACACACACACTCACACACAGGAAATGATAATCTATTAATGGAAGACAATGACAAAGACAAAAACTACAATGTGTAGTTTTTGATTATGTCCTAGATTTTTTAAAAAGGAAAATCAACTACAAAGAATTTTTGAGGCAGAATTTGAATATCCATTTCAGGCTCTTGGAGTTGATGACACTGAAGCTGGATAGGATAATGTTCTCATTACTAACAGGAGGGTATGACAAAATGTTTTAAAACTTTATGATGACTGTAATTTGGTTTTTTGATGGTCCNGCAATGAGTGCATTTACAGTGAGAAAGAAATGAGGCGATGTGCTAACACTCGCNACACTTACAGGACAAAGGCTGCTCAGAATCTTTCAACTGTGAACTTTTCCACAGTTAAAATAAATGTACAAGAACAAGGTTAGGAGACAGAAGTAGGCCTGGAGCTGTGCGAGGGGCTGTAGGCATCTTCTATTCAATACAGATGTATGGAAGACAAGGTCAGGCCAAAGGCTTAGAAACAACCCAGGAAGATTTTACTTTAGAATTTGCCAAACAAAGTTCTGTAGAAATATGAACACCTCATACTTTAAAAAGACAGAGCAATTGGCTAGACTTTCCTCCAAGAGCTGATTAGTGCAATTAACAATCCAAGCCAGAGAAAAATCATTCTAAGAAGTTAAAAAAATATTTAGATTTTTTTNAAGCTGGATAGAAATTTCACATACACAAACAATTGATAGAAAATAACTAGAAATAAATGCCAAATGCCTTCAGAGTCAGGCTTCCCCATGGGCTAAGCATTACTGAAATGCAGGTACATACTCAACTTCCTACTGTGTGAGTCCTGCAGTTGGTCAAGGTACAAAGCAGCAGAGGCTCCCCAAGGCCATGGCCTGTCACTTCTCATTGCCACCATCCNACACACCCACGAAGTGTGTTACTGTGCATTGCCTAGGTCAGGAATTCAGGGCTTTGTTTCTCTGGACCTTTAGCCAGATATGCGTTTAGGCCAAATTGCCTATCTTGGTCTCTAAAAATTACTTAGGGAGAAAAGAAAAAGTTCCTGTAGATGAGAACAAGTCAATAACACCGAGAAAAGTAGTAGTGTTGGGTTTTGTAAGACAACATCCATGAGACAGGAAGTAAGAGCTGTTCTAAGGATGTAGAATGCCACTGTCCATACAGTCAGCCTTTTCATCATTAGGCAAATATGTCATGCTTTCTAGGATTTTGTGGCAGTCACAAATGATATTATATATACTAAATAACATCAGACTAGCTTAGTCATCTTTTGTTATTACATTAACTGCAAGAATACATTCATATCTACTTCCCTCCACCAACAGACATTTTATTAAAATCATATATCATGGGAAGTATGAGTACTTCTTAGTCAAGCTGTCAGAACCACAGTTTTGTGAATGAATCAGAGAAGGCAACATTTCATTTACGAACGCTTCCAAAGGCAGGAGATAACACAGAATGGTTACTTTGACTGCTGGAAGGAACTCAGTGAATGGATAGAAGGGAGACCTTAGTGACTGTAGCACACTCACTGGACAGAAATGAACTTTGTGTCATTTAACACAGGAGATGGAAGGACAATGGGAGAGAGAGAGAGAGAAAGAGAGAGAGAGAGAGAGAGAGAGAGAGAGGAGAGAATAGAGTGAAGATGATAGAGAAGAGAGAATGATGAAGTGGAGAGAGAATGGGTAGGACAGGGAGGGAAAACAGGGATCAGAGGAAGGGACGATGGGGAGGAGAGAAAACAGCTGAGTTCCAAAGCTCTGGGGTCAAGCTGGGAAGGCTACAAGTCAAGTGTATTTGATCTACATCTACCAAATACCAACTGTCTCGTNTTGCCACTGAAATCCTAGTACTATGATATGGCTGATTAGTCAGGACTCACTTCCCCTCAATAAAGAACAAACACAGCACTAATCTGGCTCAAGGATCCCAGAGGTCATTTGTAACCTTATTTCTCTCTTCTGGGAAATGGGAAAGTATATCTTAATGGAAGAGTTTAGAAATCACTGTGGCTACAAAGAGTACACTCTGGGAATGCACCAGTTTATTTCCAGCCCCAGACTCTTCCCAGCGGTTAGCATGTGAATGGCTTGTCTGGGGCACAGATCATGCAGTCTATCAGATGGTCCCTTGGTGAATCCACCTATGAGGGAAACGTCACAGATGCTGCCAGGAGAACTGCAGGCCCTTCCCAGCTGCAAGCCCCATATAAAGTTAAGCCACAGGCCCAGAGCTGGGGTCTGCAGGGACTCAAGGAGCGGCGGGATAGAAAAACGTACTGCTGATACGGTATTCTCCAAATTTGCTTGGTACTTAGAAAAATAAATGACAGAGAAGTTAGTCAAGAAGTCTGATAAGACAATAAGTGGAAGAGAACAATGACAAAAAAAACCTCTCAGTATCAAAACCTGAATTCCAGTAAAGCCTAGGGGGNAGGTCACAGGCAGAAATACGACGTGAGTGGAAGTGCGGTGACCTCTCCCGCACTGTCCTCAGCCTAAGCGGTCAAGGCTGGTCCTTCATGCTGTGGTCTGCCTGGCCCACAAGCCCTGGCTAGCAGCACTTAGAGGGTTAAGAGCGCACGAAGTGGGTAGGAGACATCTTTCAGAAGTCCTTGTGGGGCTCCAGCTTTCCTGCTTCTGGAAGTAGGGACCGTTTCAGCCACTTCCTGTCCCATGGGGACTCCTGGGAGAAACAGCGTTCCTTTCTTCCGGAAGATGAGGTGGAATGTTAGTGACACATCCTGGTTGTCATCTCTTTCTGGAAAGCAAGGAGAGAAGGGCTGTTAGGAGACAATACGCAGATCAATGATGGAAATACACTGAGGGCATTACCCGGAACCTTTAAACCAAAGGCCGCAAGCCTGAGCCGTGTTCCATTTAGTCGGAAAGCTTGAGTGTGCTCGCACTCTCTCTCCCTCCCTCTCTCTCTTGTCTCCCTACCTTTTAGTAAAGCTCTGATACTGGGTTTTGTCATGCCTCGTGATCTTTTCTTGAATGGTAACCACAGCACTGCAACTACTAACTACCAGACCTGGTGCAGAAATATGTAGGCCCTGTGCTTGTTGTTTTAGTCTCTGTGAGCTCATATGCTCCTTGATTAGCTGATTCAGAGAACTTTGTTTACCTGGTGTCCTCCATCCCCTCTGACTCTTACACTCTTTCTGTCATCAATTCCTCATAGTTCCATGAACTCTGAGGGAAGGGTTTGATAGAAACATACCATTTAGAGCTGTGTGTTCCAAAGACTCTCTGCCTAATGTCTGGCTATGGGTCTCCTCATCTGTTCTTGTCTGCTCCAGGAGAAAGCTCTCTGATGATGACTAAATAAGGAAATATGCTCATACAGTATGAGCATAGCAGAATGTCATTAAGGGTGATTTTAGTGAATTTTTTAAGATCCATAGTGTTTGGTCTCTGGGCTATCTAGTTTTTGGTTCTTGGTCACCCAAGCAATGTTGGAACCTCCCTAGCATTCTGTTTTTCCCTATTCCCATGATGTCTTCATTTATCATGGTATCTCTTTCCTTGCATTCCCAGTCTGTCCCTGTTCCAGCTCGAACCTCCCATTCCCCTATGCTCTCATCCTCATCCCTTATCTCCATTTCCCCCTCTCACCTCCAGTCTACCCATGTAGATCTCATCCATTTCTCCCTCGCTGGGCGATCCATGCATCCTTCCTAGGGTCCTCTATGGAGCTGTGGGTTNTCCACCCCCTCCCCCAGTTGTCTCTCCAGGGAGAACCAAGAACCACTTGCCAACAGGTATGATAACAGGTTTGGGTTGCTATTTTTAGACTAGAGAACATCTTCCATTTGACTAAGTTTCAATCAAAGATGGGAAAAATGAAGAATGTAATCTTGTACAAGTCAAGAAAAGCAGGAAGAGGAGATGAAGAAATCCCAGCGTCTATCTTGTAGTCCACCTATGCTCATTTCCTGCCTGTCTCTCATGGGAACTTGTGGATCGGAAATGTGCCNTCCTTTCTTCTTGAGACTCTGCACAGGCTGGTCCNTTCCTATCCCATCNTATCTCTACCCTCTTTACCTGCCTAATGGCCATTCATCTTTCCAGTTTAGACATGATGACATGTTGGGCCTCGTAAGGCCTGGGCGTGAGGCCCAGTGTAACTTCCCGAGCCTAACTCGAGTTTGGTGACCTGTCTTTGGGCCATGACTTCCTCTTAGGAGTGACTCAGCACAGTCCAACTCAAAACCGCCTCTATCTAGCTACCGCTATCACGGAGAAATCTCATTGGCCCTCAACCCTTACCCCATCTCATGTCACCCCAAGGCTCCTTCCCCTTCACTCCATCCTATGGAAGTCCTTGCCTGATGCAATAAAGCAAGTTCCTGCTTTGACAAGGCTCCCGACTCAGTGTGTTTCTCTCTGGTGGACAGGGGAGATCTGGGTCGTCGACACTCACCATCCTGCTCAGCCCCAGGGAGAGACCAGCTGGACGGGTCCTGCCTCAGCCCTACCTGCTGGTCAACCGGGCTGACTGGTGCCCCGTGTGAGGAATGATTTCTTCCGTGGAAGAATGCTGATGGGCCAATCGGTCCTCGGGTGAGTGTACCCTCATAAAANATGGGGCAGTCCTTTTCTAAGAATCCCTGTGAGTGCTACTGAAAAGCAGGGGCCTTAACCTCTCTGATAGTCAGGCACTCCAGACATGGACATATCTCATCAAGATTGCTCCATGGCTACCTGACGGCAATCTTTTTGATTGGGATACTTTGGAATAGGGTAGAGACCCTAATTCATAGGGCACAAGTTGAAAAGGGGGAAATCCCTCCTCTAGGAGCCATTC
>LZPO01017424.1:129731-150888 GCA_001675575.1 Neotoma lepida
CAGCTTCAAAAGATGCTGGGAGAAATAAATTGGCTGAGGCCGTGGATCTCTGTGCCCACAGAACAGTTAACGCCTTTGAATGAACTCCTAAAGGGCCTTGATCTTTCGTCCCAAGTTACCTTATCCCCCCACCATTTACAAATCTTACATCAGGTCCAACAAGCCATTAATACAGCGGCCCTAAGGAGGTTCCATCCTGGCCNGCCTGTCTCCCTGTGTATCTTTTCTGGAGAAACCTTATGCACCACATTGTTAGCACAAGAGGGGGAGCCCATTCATTGGGTTCATCTCTCAGTGGGCAGAGCCCCCAGGGTTTACTCCTTGACCAGTTAGCCAATTGTGTTATTAAGGGCAGGGATATTTCTGTCAGGCTATTTGACACAGACCCTCATTCCCTTATTGTTCCATTTAAAATTACTGACTTTACCTGGCTTAAAAGAAATAATAACAGAATTGTCATAGCCCTTGAGGGGTTCTTAGGGAAGACTAATTGCCATTATGGCCCTTATAAATGGATGAGTTCCCTCTCCCGTCTGGAGTGGAGGCCCCCTAGAATCTTTTTGCCTCACCCAAACCTTGATTTTCTTACAGTGTTTACTGACAGGGGGACATTTGGGGGCCTCCCTAGTCATATTCCCACCCCTNAGACAGGGGGAGGAACCTACACCTATAAAAACAATCTCCCACGANGTGGAGGGATCTGCACAGTTTAAGGAACTGTTTGTCGTTGTTATGGCGCTAGATTCCATATCAGAGCCATTTAATCTATTTTCTGATAGCCTGTATGTTGTAAACCTGTTGCCCAACCTGGTTGAGGCCCATATTAAATTAGATTCCAACCCTATTTCTCCTCTTAGGATTCAGGCTCGATCCTTACTTAAACAGAGACTCAATCCCATTTATTTACAACATTTTAGAGGTCACCAAAATTTGCCGGGATTTCTTTCCAAAGGAAATCAGCTGGCTGACCGTCTGGCTTCAATGCCTCAATGTAATACAGATTTCCACCTACTGACCCATGTTAACTGGAGGGGCCTAAAACACAAATTCCCACAGGTACCAGTTAAAGATCTCAAGAAAATTGTCCGGACCTGTAAGTCCTGTCAGCCCTTCCTTCAGATCCCTCCCCTCCAAAAGATGGGGAGTAATCCCCGAGGGCTTTGCCCCAGTCATCTCTGGCAGATTGATGTCACACACTATCCCCCATTTGGAAAACTTAAATATGTTTTTCTTTCCATGGATACCTTCTCCTGCACCTGTTGGGTATCAGCTCATGCGGGGGAGGGGGAGGATCCAAGCATGCTATTAGCCATATGCTTCAATGCTTTGCTACCCTTGGCTTACTCAGCCAAATTAAAACAGATAATGGCCCATGCTTTATTGGCAAAGCTTTTACAGATTTCCTACAAACTTGGAAAATTTCTCACTCCACTGGCATCCCTTATTATCCCAGGGGTCAAGCCATTGTGGAAAGATACAACCAAACACTTAAGTCTCATCTACAAAAACAAAAGGAGATGTTGGGCCTCATAAGGCCCGGGCGTGAGGATCAGGAAGTTACACTGGGCCTCACGCCCAGGTCTTACGAGGCCCAACAATGACATCAATTGGCTGAAAGACCTCATACCCACCTTTGGAGGTGGCCATGCCTTTTACCTATGCACACCTTGANTTCTATGTAAGGCGTACTGGCTTTGGGTGTGTGGTAGTTTAAATGATAATGGCTCCCAAAGGCTAGTATGCTTGAATATTTTGTCCCAGTTGGTGGAACTATTTGGGAAGGATTAGGAGATGTAGACTTGTTGGAGAGGTGTTTCCACTAGACCGAGAATCACTAAATGTTAGGAAGAAACAACACTCATTGCATCTNTACACAGGCTTTCACGTTGGTTTGTCTCCCCAATCTTTCTCACAATGCTGGCACGAGGGAGTTCTTTTTTCATCTTTAAGANCAGTATGGGCTGCAGGCTGAAAAAGAGCCTTGAGCTTGTCAGCATTTGGGGAAGACAAGACTAAGTAATTTTAATTAGATGAGTGAGTTTGAGTTCCACTTGCTGCAGAACTGACTCAGCTGCTACATCTCTTGAATGCTGACCTGGATCATCCCAGACAATAAAATAGCAAACATTNGAGTCAAAGGAGTTAGTGTGGGAGTGCCCTGGTGCTCAGAACTCTGTTTGAAAACCATACAGACTGTGTGGGTTAAAGAAACAACACACAGTGTGAAATCTAGGCACTCTCACAGTGCTTATTAAACACAGGCAATTTCATACTGCATTACAGCCAGTAAACAAATCCATATGCAGAACTCCTAATGATCATTTACTTGTGCTTACTAATTGAACCACATAGTAGGAGACAGGGCTCATGTTCTCAAGGACCTACAGCCTGCTAGGGAGGAAGAAATGTGGTGGATCACAAGGTGAAATAATATCACTGCAAGTATTGATTTACTGAGAAAGACAGGAAGTATGTTGGAACCAGGTTCAGACATGATGCAGTCTCACTTCTGCCCCCTTACTATCTACACACAGGAATTCTAAGAGCATCTTGTCTTAGGTGAAATGTCTATTTGGGGGGACATCTTCTGTAACTCCAAAAGAAGGCATAACCCTCTCTTCCCCTGTAACAGCCACAGCACCCTTCTTCCCCAGTGCAATAGTCTGTCTACTTCATTTCTGCCTCCTGGATCATCCCATGCAAGATTCTATAGCATCCAAGAGAGCAGGGCTGTACCTGCTGTTTGCTCTTACATCACCAGTGCCTGGTAATCCAGCTTCAGCAAATGTTTGCTTAATCAAGCAATGCATAGGTCCCCAGTCCTTTCACCTGTAAGATGTAGTGTGATAGTGAGTAGATCATATATGACAGTGATAGTGAGTAGATTCATATATGTGCAGACTCAATACATGTCAAAAGGGGGACCTTTTGATCTGTTTCTATAGAGATGGGGTTCAGAAGCACAAACACAACAGCAGCCACCTTGCTGGCAGATAGCAACCTGGGGAAGAGTTTTCTGTTAATAAATACCCTGGCATGGATCTGAAGTTTAGAGGCAGGGGAGATTGTAGTAGAGAGGTGAGGTTGGCTCAGGGAGCTGGATGTATGCTGGAGCAGAAAGCTCGTGACCGTAGCAGGTGTGGACAGCAAGAACACAGACATTNAGAAGAGCCAGGCACTTTCTGCGAGGAAAGGACAGAACCCAAGGGAAGTCCAAGAAAAATCTACTGTTCCCGCCTCAAGTTCCCAGAAGCCCCTGTGAACTGGGCANGGTGGTCAAACAATGGTAACTCCAACACTTGGGAGGCTGAAGCAGGAGGATTGTGAGTTTGAGGCTAGCCTGGGGTACAAACAAGCAAGGAAAGGAAAAACAAAAACCAAAAGTTCTTGTATCTTCAGTTAGCATTTGACGACAGATTGTGCACTTGAGAGAAAGAGTAATTCCCAGGATAAACATGACTGCAGTTTTATAATTAACCCTATAATTACTGCCAATGGATCAGTGCTCCAAGAAAGAGAGGCAGGAACGTTTGATGAGTGCCCAGGAAGTGCTCAGCGCTTTGGGGTGGCTGTCATGTGGATGTAGCTCTCCCAGAGGGAACCACAACTGTCCTTTGACAGGAGAATCCTACTCTTGGAGCTGAACTGNTTTGTTCCAGGTGAACTGCAGCTTAACCAGGGACAGGTGCTTCTAACAGGCTGAGGTCTCTCCTGCTTATACTCGCTGCTCTGCATGTACATCCTGCAACCCTGGCTGGAGCCTTGAGAGAGGAATGTGCGCTGCACTGACCAGGCAGGAGATTGAGAGGACAGGACGACTTACCAAAGCCACACGGAGAGTGGCAGGCATGGGATTCAAACTGAAGCCTATGTGAACATGAAGGCCAGAAGTTTCCACACAGCGTGGGGCTTTAGTTTAAAACCTCCAAGCCAGTAATACATATGCACTTGAGTGATAACTTGGAAACTAATTGACTCATATATTAATTATAGATAGTGGCAGGTCATTTCTTAATTTTCACCTGACCCCATCCTTCACCCTTGGAGCTGCAATCCTACAGTTTCCTTAGGCCAAACTGGGCTATTATGCCCCTTCCTGCCCTCCTCTCTCATCTTCCCCCGGAGCTGCCCATAATCCCACAGCTCTCTTAGGACCTTGTGCCTTTTGGGACCCCATTCCCCGACCCTTTCCTGTGGATGAGACCCCTCCTCCCGAGGGCTCGGTTTTTGTTCTCGCCTTCTGGCCTCTACAAAAGCCCTGGTATCAGGCACCGAGTCTCTCTGCTGGCTTAGTCAGGCTAAGCCCCTGACCCTGTTGAGTGTGGTGACAACCCACTGAATGGCTTGGTCCTCATTTGGTCCTCGCTGAGTGCTGGGGATGCCCATGACTGCAGGCTGCAGTGACATTTTCCTTTACTGNNATCCATGGGAACGTGCCAAAATGCTAGCAGTACTTTTCCTTCAGCTAGATTGATATCAGTTTGAATTAGTAGCTACCACAGAAAAAAGCATGAAAACAATTATGTTTCTCAGAGTATGGATGCTTAAAACATGGAAGAGTTTTTGAAAAAAGTGGACACATTCAGAGAACATATGGTCTTATCCAAGGCCCTTGAGTGAGGCTGCGAAGAGTTAGTACTGGGGCTTTTCTCACCACAGTGTGAGCCCCAGTGTGCAGAAGAAAAGCTGTTTCTGAGATTTAATTCTTAAATTCCTACAGGGAAACGATGGTTGCGATCACAGTTCACAAACTGAAAGGCATTATTCTTGCACCTGCTCTTTGAAAATCTACAGGCCTGGGCCGGCAAGATGGCTCAGCAGGTCAAAGTGCTGGATATCATCCTGAAAACGTGAGTTCGAGACTCACATTGGTGGAAGGAGAGAACTGACTCTTCAAGTTGTTCTCTGACCTCTGCAAGCATGCCATGTTCTCACGTTGAATTTTTGAAAGTACAGGCTCCAAGGCTGTATTCTATTACTTTGCCACTTGGTGGCGCCATCGAACCGTTTAAAGAAACGGCATAATCACGGCTTTCCTCCCTGATCTCTCCTGCAGGCTAACCGGTAGGGCCAAAGACATTCCTTCATTCCTTCCTCAAGGGGAGCAGGCTCAGGATCTTCCACTCAGCAAACTCTTTAAAGGAGACTTCTCTAGGGCTGGTCACGCGGAATGCCACTGTGTAAGGCAGGCCGCCAAACCCAGCCACATGCTCAGGGCGGTTTCTGCAGGGGGGATTTTTCTGGCAGGTCTCTGGCAGGACACTGTATTTGGCTTGTTTATGAAGAAAATCGCCGCATTTGGAGGTTTATTTGTTTATTTATTTAATGATGCAGCCATTCCACTCCTGGACACATATCTCACCACAGAGATACATGCACAGTCCTGTTCTTCCTCCTCTATCCACAGCAGCAAGGAAACGGAACCAACCTAGATGCCCATTAACAGAGTAAGGAACGATGAAAATGTGATATATATATATATATATATATATATATATATATGTATGGAATTTTAGTTGGCTGTAAAGAAAAATGGCATTTATGAAATTTGTAGGAAAATAGAGTGGATTTGGGAAGTAATTATGCAAAACGTCAGAAAGAAAAAAACTGCATGGTCTTTCTTATATGCAGTTCTCAGCCTGTAGTGTGTGTGTGTGTGTGTGTGTGTGCATGCATACACAAATGCAGATAAAGTCTAAGAGGCTAGAAAAGGCACCAAAGAAGGTACAAATGGGTGATTAGGAAGTCAAGGTGGCTAAAAGGACACTTAGGAAAGGGACTGGGGAGAGGAGATGCAGGAGGAGCAGGAGAGCAGGGGGCCTGGGGGATGTGAAGGGGAAAGACTCTACTATTTTGCAATAATACTAATTTAGAATATTAAAATTATTTCTTTTTTTCCACTTTTTTCTTGGTTTTTGAGACAGCATTTCTCTGTGTAACAGTCCTGGCTGTCCTGGAACTCACTCTGTAGCCCAAGCTGGCCTTGAACTCACAGAGATCCACCTGCCTCTCTGCCTTCTTAGTGCTAGGATTAAAGGCAGGTGCCACCACCTGCCAGCTATAAATATTTCGTAAATGTACTTTTGTGATAGAAATAAAGCCAGGCTTTGGATCTGTCACTCCCACCAGCCTCATTCTCCACAGCCAACAGCCATCTTCCACACTGGGCGGCTGAGGAAGCTATGGGTCCCACCACCCGCTGTTCATAGGCTGAATTCAACACCAACAAACAGCCAGGCCAACCAGTTTCCCCAGTTCTCCCCTAGCCTGGTGCCTTGGAGTCTCTCACAGGCTGCTTCTTCTACCCACTGAATGTGCTCCATTCCTCCATGCCTAGCAAGTTCTCACAGCTTACACGATGCCCTGAAAGCATTACTCGCTCCGTTCTGGGTTCTCATGGCCTGGCTTTCTGCTAGCTTTGGAATTCATTACACAACTAGCCTTAATCTGAATTGTATATTGTGTATCTCTTAGTGTACATTGTTATGTGATGAAGGATAATTTTTCAAGTCATATGCAGTATATATGATTTGAGGTGGGCGGAATCAGAGACCGGGACCAGACAGACTTTCATCTACAAATGGCGCCCATACGTGGTGGCAAGAGTTTCCACCTAAAACCTGACAGGATTTAATAAGAGATTCTAAAATGGAGCTAAAAGCAGCTTTCTATTTCATGTTTCATGCGGGCCATGAGACGCCTCAGCATTCAGGCTTGAGCGCATCATGGCGGATTCCNGCTGTAGTACACAGTACTCTGTGTGGTGGATTTAGCTTTTGCTAGTTAAAAAAAAAAAANGGTTTCTGGGCTACACGCTGCTGGATTACAGACATAGACCCACTGTTTCTCAGAGTCGACAGTGAACATGTTTTCACCAGAGCTAGCGGTAAATGTGCTTCCGCCATATTAAAAAGCTAAAGTGGGTGGAGTCACAGCCAAGGCTGCTGCTTCTCTCCTACCTGCTACAGTTTAAAACAACAGATTCACAATGACACAGATTCACATGTAATAAGACTAAATGGTTTACATTATGTGTTAAAAATGTGCGTGGGCTTGGGAGAAAAACAAAAAGGAGTATATACAGTTATAAAAAAATAATTTTAAAAAATAAAGTCTTTAAAGAGACAATAAAGGTAATATAAAAAATAAGCCACGTAAAGATGGATATTACACAGAGAATCTGGATTGTGTTGTTTTGGGGATTTTTAACTGTAGAGAGACATTTGATTGTAAAAGCTGCTGAGATAAATCAATATATACATTTTAAAGGTATCTTGATTTCAAAATTTATGTCTAAGGATACATTGTTTTGGAAAAAGAGTTCTGATTTTGTTTCTACAGAGGATGAGAACCTGTGGATTGATTCCAGGCTAATATGGTTTGACCAGTCGAGACCCCCTGAGAGGCCCAAATGATCTAACATCCAAAACGGCTTCAAGACAACTGGCACCGACAATGCAGCTACTGCAGTCAGGACTTGACCGTAATTCTTAATTTTCTCAGGATCCCCATAAGAATACAGCACCCCCTCTATCAGCAGGAAGTAGCCTAGAACACTATGCCCACATTCCCCAAAAATGGGAACATCAGTTTATAGCTGGGCAAATGAGATTATGTATGTTTTTATGTTTTTGATTTCTGATATTTTTGTCCTTGGCATAGTCTTTGGATTTTTAGATACTTTTAATACTCATATTATTTCTTGCTTTAAAAAAAAGAGCTCTAGTAACTTAAAAAGTAATAAAAGGGGAAATAGAACAAGACACCCAATAGAAGCCACATTTAATTTTAGAAATGAAGTTTCAGTGACTTTTGCCTGGTTTTTGTAGGGAAGGTGGGGAGTGGGGAAAACAGCCTAAGCTTTGTATAAGTTACACAATGCCTTGTCTGATCTCAACTTTTAAAACTGAAAATGGCCTCTGTTTGATAGTATTGTGAGGTGATTTTGACATCCATTGATGACATTTCTAAAAGTTCTATGATTTAAATATCATCATCACCATCATCATCATCATCATCACCATCACCATCATCATCACCATCATCGCCATCATTTCACTGAAACAGGGTCTCCCTAAGTGGCCTAGATTGGTCTGGAAATTGTCTGGGCATCATGAGTCCCAAGCTAGCAGACAGCTTACCTGGAAATTGAGTTTACATGAAAGGAGTACCCCACCCTGTCACCCCTCCTTCCCTATCTTCTCCCTGGGAATCAAAGAGCTTGGCTACAGGCTCCTGCTGTGAACTCCTCCACCCCCAAAAAAGTATAAGAAGGGGCTCCCTCCTCTATCGTGTGGGATCTGATTCTCTTTAGAGACCCCCACTATGTGTCCCGTCTCTGGTGCTGGGGCCTCAACTTTCCTTGGAGCCCCTGCCATGCAGCTGCCNCTCTGTCTGTCCGTCTGTGGTTATAACAACTCTTCTAATAAACTCCTTCGTCCTCAGCAATGTGTCTTTTTGACCTATCCACCTCATCCAAAACTTAACCTAGATTGGATTGGCCCCAAACTGGAGCCACTTGCCCAAGTTCACATAGCTTCTGAGTGGCTTTCAATCCAGATGGAGGTGACGGAAATANAGGCAAGCAAACCCTCTGCTCTTCCCATCACTCCACTTGGGGGAGATGCGGTTAATGACTTCAGGGGCACAAGAGCAACAGCATCTTGAACCCATGCTTTCTTTTAATCCACAACATTCTGCTGACTGTGAGGAACAGNGAGGGCGAGGGAGGAAGAAATATCACCAACAGTGAAAACAACTAAGGCAGAGAAAGAGCAGAGAGGGCAGAAAGGAAGGTGGGTGCAGAAAGTTCAGCACGTGGGAACACTTGGGGCTGCAAACTGGGAAGACCGCCTTGGAGCAGGTGGCCCCCCCTCAGCTCACAGCCACTGAAAACGCCATGGCTTGGACCAGGGTCACGCGAGAAGCCTACAATACAACGTTAGACTTGATCCCGAGGGAAAAGCTAACCGTNGGCAAACTTGGGACACACAGATACCCCTGNCTCCGTCTCTCTCNCACACTCCTGAAGTCACAGACAGGACACAGAATGTAGAAGGAACCTGGCCNGCTGTGCTCCTTCTCCAGTGACAGATCTCAGTCAGCACATTTCAAACCTGACGNATGACGATNGNTGCTGAAAATATCTGACCAAAAAGAGCAAAGGCCGTGGGGGCGTGGCTTTCCTATCAGGTGCTTGCGTGCTGACTNNGCAGCAACGCTGTCCGCATTCNCAGACCCTGGTGCCTATGCAGGTGTGGCCCCTTCTTNCCTCTGCAGTCTCAGAGGTCCAGTTCTGGGAAAGGGCCTGAGGTGTGCAGAAACACAGTGTAGNCATCCCCACTGGACTGTGCTGGACTGCTGGGTAGACATCCCCATTGGACTAGCTGGACTGCTGTGTAGACAATCCCACTGGACTAGCTGGACTGCTGTAGGTGACANAGAACCACGTAACCTGCTGGGCATTGGTAGTACACACTTTTATCCTAGCACCTTCTTTTAATCCCAACAGAGGCAGGTGGATATCTNTGAGTTCAAGGCCAAGCTGGTTTACATAGTGAGTTCTAGGCCAATGAGGGCTTATAATGAGACACGTCTCAATAACAAAACAAAATGGACCCCATAACCTGGAAGGGTTCCATTCTGACGGCAAACGGGCACTTTGGGTAGAGGGTAGGGTGTAAAGATGGCCTTTCATCTCACATGGTCCATTTCTTAGACTTGAAAGTCTCTACAGTGTGTCCATATTATACTTGTTTATTTCATTCATTATATGCTATCCCTACACTTCCTCCCAAAAGCATGTGGATTAGAAACATCAGCCATGTTGAAAATTCCATTTCTGCCATGGGTAGTCCCTTCCCTCCCTTATGGCCCACTGCTGCCCAGGTGAGGTCTCTACTAAGACGGACCTACTTTCTCCCTGAAGCTGGCTTCTGGCCACACCCACTCATCCGTACTAGCCAGAGGGCAGTCATTCCTGTCTGCAAACACAGGTAAGGGCGCATCTGACTGTGAGAACCATGGGGACATTGGTGTTAAGGCACAGCAGAGAACAGGCAGATGTGGCATTGGGTGCTATAAAATCAGAAGAGACTTTCTCTTAGCTCCAAAGACCCAGAAGGCCTTGTTCTGCCATGCTACCTTGCAGCCATTCCGGTAAGTAAGAATCGGTACTCTCTCCTCAGTCCCTGCTGGTCTCCTTAGCAGCACTGGCAAGGGTGGCACTGCGGAGGCCCACAGAGACATAAGAGTAGTCCCCACATCCCTTCTCTTTCCTGTGTGATGTACTTCACAACTGCAAGGACCTCGGTCTCTACATCCCTTCCACCATAGCAGCCTGGCACATGCCTGGTTTCTGCACTTGTTCCTTCAGCACTGGGCTGCCCAGGACACTCTAGTTCATCCTTTCAAGCCCTGCTTAGTTAGGGGTCTTTGAAGCTTCTAAGCCACCTAGATGGGAGACAGATCAATTCTCCAGAAAGGGAAGAGGATCCCAGGGTGGTGAAGGAAAAGGGGTCTCAGGGTTGCTAACTACGCCTCCTGAAGGCTGATTCTCCCTCAGGTGGGTAGAGATAAAGAGAGAGCTGGGTCAAAGGTCGGCTGCTGGCTGGAGTAACAAACGCAGAGAAAGGAAGTAGAGAAGTTAAGTAAAGTAAACCAGCAAAATATAAAACATCCGAAACAATTCCCCAGCCAGCTCCCTGCAGAACAGTGAGACTGCTAAAGATGCAGGAGCGGAGAGACAGCTCCCACCCAGCCTGGAGGCAGGCAGAGGCTTGGTGGTGGGGCCACAGCTGTCCAAATGAGGCTAGTTTTCATTTCCAGAATCCGAGTAGCTGTGTGGACCAGGGAAATAACATTGGTCCTTGGGCGGATGCCCTTGGCAATTCCTGAAGCTAAGCTTTTCCCACCTCACTTCTGGGAACAGATGGGTGAGTCCATGGGACTTGCTTGTCCACCATGCAGGGTGAGGCGTGCCTGGCTGTTTTCATGATATGGAGTGAAGGCTGAAGGTCAGAAACTCTGCGAGCCACTAGGGCGAAGGCAGGCACTAGGGCGAAATCAGGCACCAGGGCGAACACTGGGTGGATCTTTATGTCATTTCCTCCCCTGAGCTCAGAGATCTTCCTTCTGGCCCCCAAGCAGGCAGACTTTCCGGCAGGATGCTTCTATTCAGTTGTGGTCAAACTGATCAGCAGGTTATACCAGATTATGGGGCCTAAACCTTTTGCACACAACTATTTTTTTTAAAAGATTTATTTATTATGTATACAGAAGAGGGCGCCAGGTCTCACTACAGATAGTTGTGAGCCACCATATGGTTGCTGGGAATTGATCCTACTTCTGGAAGAACAGTCAGTGCTCTTAACCTCTGAGCCACCTCTCCAGCCCCCACAACTATTTTTACAATGCAACTGTGCCCATTGAACAAAAACTCGGGTGGGTGGGTGGGGAACTCTAGTAGGAAGCTGACAGCAATCATGCTAACATATGTACATCTACACACTCACGACATCACTTTCTAACAGTGGTGGGTGATGCACAAAGTGGTGTAAGAAAGACAGAGTGATGATACAAGGACACGGCAAGCCAGCCAGCATCTTGTGTCCTCACCAGGCACATCCGTCTTTCTCTATGTGCCAGACACTGTCTGCACTACACAGCATCACGCAGGATGTCACTGTGTGTGGTCTCCATCTCAACTATGCAGAAGGAACCGAGGGTCAGCATTTTGGCATAGTCTAGTACACAGTCATCAGGACAGCAAGTCTGAAACTTCCCAGTCTGTCCTTCTATCGGGTCCATTAGCTACATCCCCAGGCATCATGCCTTCTGAATCACTGTTAATTAGCATGTACTAGTGGAGCCTGAGTCAGTGGCCACACTACATCTGCACTAGCCACAGGGTGGGACCACTCCCAGAAGGCTCAAGACCAGGGCTGCTCCCCTCCCTAAGGAGTATCCCAAAGTCTAAGATTGTTGAATAAAGCAGGATAGTCAGAGTACAAAAATTAAAAAAAATGAAAAACAGAAACAAAAGACCAAAACGTTCACAAGAATAGATGAGATCCAGCCAGTGTATCAGAATTAAAAATGTCCTTTCTGGTACCTTGTAGGGATGTGNGAGTGAATGAGCCAAACAAAGGAAAAAGAGCAATGTAGCAGGCCAGAGCTCCTTGACCGCAAAGGACAATACTTATTTGATTAATTCTGTTCCTAGCCACCTACATTACTGACACAAAGGGTGTTTCCTCTAGGCACAGGTGGGTATGAGCATGGACACATACATGCTGGCCTGCAAACCCATACATGCATAAGTATGGACAGATAAAACACACCCCACCACCCACTGAGAAGAGGTACTCATAACCGATACAAGAATCAAATTGCTTTTCTTTTCCCAAGCCCTACAGACACTAAAAAGAAGTCACTTTATGTAAACACAGTCAGCACTCGGTTTACACTGATTCACAGAAAGAAGGAGCTGCAGAATTCTGAAGTCGTCCCACTGAACCACAGGATTATGAGAGCATGGCTGGGTGCCTCCTGCTGGGAGAGCACGGGTTCCAGGCATGATAACTGCTATGTCAATGAAACCGGGTCTTAGAATTCTCCGTAGAAAAGAAGCCCTTGAGCATCATGCCTGTGGAAGATGACCTAGATTGGATCAGGGTTATCCAGATTAGGTTAGCCTCTGGGGATGCCTTTGAGGGATTATCTAGACTAGGTTAACTGAACTGGGAGAACCCACCTGAACTGTGGGCAGGACCATTTCATGTGCTGGGGCCTTGGGCTGAATAGAAAGGAGAAGATCAGCTGAGCAGGAGAACTCATCACTCTGCTTCCTGACTGAGGGTGACCGCCATGTGCCCAGCTGCCTCCAACCCACCCTCCTACCTGGTGGACTGCACCCTTGAACCCTTCCTTCCTTAAGTCGATTTTGTTAGAGATTTTGTCACAGCAATAGGACAAGTCACNAATCCACTGGTGTCATCAGACTCTGTTCTCAAGACCGCCCTCCCCCAATCACACCCTGTCTTGTAGCAGAGTTCTTCTTGGCCTTGTGACTTTCTCTTCAGATTCACCCACCCTGCTCTTCCCCTGCTTACTCATCCGCTGAGACACTACCATTCCCTGACCAGGACGGGACAGTGACCGGACACAATCTTTGCTCTGAGCAATGCTACCTGTGACCCAGCCTAGGACAGAAGCTGCCCACTGTGGCTTTTACCTATTGCCCTCTCCCATTCCTATTTGCTCAGTTTCTTCACGGTTCCCTAGAGGTCAGTGTTGTCTGGCGTTTATCCCTGCAGTCGTGACAACATGCCATCTTGGACCCTGTCCTGGAGTCATGGCAACTAGAACAGAACAATGCAGTAGAAACAAGGTCTATGTAGCAGTCATGGAGCTACTGACCCAGNGAGGAGACCCTTGCCTGGGATCCTAGCTCTTACCCCCTCTCCCAGCTACAAGAGATGTTCGGGGATGCTGAACTCTACATAGGAAGCACTTCTAATTAAAAGCAGGACTCCGAGGTAGCTTCCATAAAGCTGCCATCCATGATGGTGTGGTACTTTGGAGTGACTCAGCTGTTTGGCTGTCACTGATGCTTCTGCAAGTGACCCCTCACCCATGCTCTGTAACAAAGCTCAATAAACTTAGCAAGTGTCAGCAAGCTGGACTTTGGTGAAATAGTACTTCACATTGTCATCGGTTCCCTTCTGGGATGACTGACATTTGTTTTCATGTCCCCAGGAAAGATGAACACAACATTCTGGTGTCTGTCACAAGTCTAGTTTCCTCCTCCCACACCCCACATTCACCCTCACAGCTGGATTAGCTCCTGCAGATGCTCAAAATGCCCCCATATTTTGAGGGGGAAACAGATTTCTGCATTGCTCAGTGTTTACCTCCGGGGCCTCCCAGCTCCCGGGAGCCGGACATGGGCACCACGATGCATTCTCCTGTCTGTTTCTGCCATTGGCCTCCCACCAGCATCCAGAAAGACACTGGCTGGAAGCAGCGTTCCACTCCCTGTGGGGCTGCAGGCACTAGGATTTTTATGAATGGAATCAATTTTAATGAACTTCAGGAAACCCTNATCAGTCACTTTGGAAGTTTTCTGAACTTTCAGGGCATGGGTGCCTGAATTACCTCCCTTGGGAAAACAAAGAGTCTCAGAGAAGCCATTCAGCGCCTTGAATGCATCACAGGACGGAGCCCTGGCTATCATGTAATAAGACCTGTATTGTGTGCCTGATGAGGAGTAGGGGGAGGGGCCTCTTCCTTAGTGAGCTGGTAATTTGGGAAGCTTGTAGTTTCTTAGCAGGCCCATGCCTTTGGCCGGCATAGTGTTGTTTAGACTGAGTAAAGAGGCCCAAAACAAACTGAAAATTTCAGCTGCTTCTCAATCTGCAGAAGAAGTCCATCCTAATCTGCAAACAAGGTGAAAATAACTTCACATATCTGACCTACTGAACATCCGGCTTAGCAACACAGTGCACTAAAGAGGGTGTGATCTGTGCACTGTTGCTCACATGCGTGCAAGCACACACACACACACATACACGTGTGGAGTTGAGGCTCCCGCTGCCTAGCATCAAAAGAGAATATCATATCCCCAGCCTGGAAGAAGACCAAAACTCAGAATTCAGAGTATGGTTTCTAGCATAAAGCCACAAAAATTCTAAGTTGACTCACTGCACGTTAGGGACTCGCTATGTGCTGGTCTGACTAGCAGCAAATGCAGTATTTCAAGCTCCCACAAGGGGCCTTTTGCATGTGTTTATATGTGCAGTGTGTTGGCATGCATGTATGCATGTTTTGCATGTATGTGCATGTCTGGGGTTTCCTTACTCATTCTCCACATTACATCTCTTGTTGAAGCAGAGTCTGCCATCTTGGCTAGAGTGGATAGCCAGCCTAGCCTGCTCTGGAGACCCTGTTTCCACCTCTGCCTCCTCTGTGCTGGGATTACAGCTGGCTGCCATGCCCACCCCATCTTTATGTGGGCACTGGATCTGAACTGCGGGTCTTCACACTTCAACGACAAGTGCTTTAACCACTGAGAAGTTTCCGCCCTGGGGCCTTTGGAGCCAATCACTGTTTGGTCTGATATTTGGGCACTGACTCTCCTCCCTGGGTGGCTGCTGAGCTTGGAGAGGCCAGTGACTTGTCTGAGGTTACATGGTCAGGACTTGACAGAGCAAGAATTTAAACCCAGATCATTCAAATCTTGTGCACAAGCCTTGGAAACCTGTTTTCCCTCTATGTTAGGGACGAGAAAAATATAATGTGTGGCCAAAATTCAGTCCATGCCTGCTTTTATACGGCCTACAGTACAAGAATGTGTTCATTTTTTCAAATAGTGAAAAATATTAAAAGATTATTTCACAACATATGATTATTATATGGAATTCAAATTTTTAAAATATTTATTTTTTTTTTTAGGTGTATAAGNGGGGATGCTGAACTCTACATAGGAAGCACTTCTAATTAAAAGCAGGACTCCGAGGTAGCTTCCATAAAGCTGCCATCCATGATGGTGTGGTACTTTGGAGTGACTCAGCTGTTTGGCTGTCACTGATGCTNCTGCAAGTGACCCCTCACCCNTGCTCTGTAANAAAGCTCAATAAACTTAGCAAGTGTCAGCAAGCTGGACTTTGGTGAAATAGTACTTCACATTGTCATCGGTTCCCTTCTGGGATGACTGACATTTGTTTTCATGTCCCCAGGAAAGATGAACACAACATTCTGGTGTCTGTCACAAGTCTAGTTTCCTCCTCCCACACCCCACATTCACCCTCACAGCTGGATTAGCTCCTGCAGATGCTCAAAATGCCCCCATATTTTGAGGGGGAAACAGATTTCTGCATTGCTCAGTGTTTACCTCCGGGGCCTCCCAGCTCCCGGGAGCCGGACATGGGCACCACGATGCATTCTCCTGTCTGTTTCTGCCATTGGCCTCCCACCAGCATCCAGAAAGACACTGGCTGGAAGCAGCGTTCCACTCCCTGTGGGGCTGCAGGCACTAGGATTTTTATGAATGGAATCAATTTTAATGAACTTCAGGAAACCCTNATCAGTCACTTTGGAAGTTTTCTGAACTTTCAGGGCATGGGTGCCTGAATTACCTCCCTTGGGAAAACAAAGAGTCTCAGAGAAGCCATTCAGCGCCTTGAATGCATCACAGGACGGAGCCCGGGCTATCACGTAATAAGACCTGTATTGTGTGCCCGATGAGGAGTAGGGGGAGGGGCCTCTTCCTTGGTGAGCTGGTAATTTGGGAAGCTTGTAGTTTCTTAGCAGGCCCATGCCTTTGGCAGGCATAGTGTTGTTTAGACTGAGTAAAGAGGCCCAAAACAAACTGAAAATTTCAGCTGCTTCTCAATCTGCAGAAGAAGCCCATCCTAATCTGCAAACAAGGTGAAAATAACTTCACACATCTGACCTACTGAACATCCGGCTTAGCAACACAGTGCACTAAAGAGGGTGTGATCTGTGCACTGTTGCTCACGTGCGTGCAAGCACACACACACACATACACGTGTGGAGTTGAGGCTCCCGCTGCCTAGCATCAAAAGAGAATATTATATCCCCAGCCTGGAAGAAGACCAAAACTCAGAATTCAGAGTATGGTTTCTAGCATAAAGCCACAAAAATTCTAAGTTGACTCACTGCACATTAGGGACTCGCTATGTGCTGGTCTGACTAGCAGCAAATGCAATATTTCAAGCTCCCACAGGGGCCTTTTGCATGTGTTTATATGTGCAGTGTGTTGGCATGCATGTATGCATGTTTTGCATGTGTGTGCATGTCTGGGGTTTCCTCACTCATTCTTCACATTACATACTGAAGCAGGCTCTCTTGTTGAAGCAGATCCTGCCATCTTGGCTAGAGTGGATAGCCAGCCTAGCCTGCTCTGGAGACCCTGTTTCCACCTCTGCCTCTTCTGTGCTGAGATTACAGCTGGCTGCCATGCCCACCCCATCTTTATGTGGGCACTGGATCTGAACTGCGGGTTTTCACACTTCAACGACAAGTGCTTTAACCACTGAGCAGTTTCCGCCCTGGGGCCTTTGGAGCCAATCACCGTTTAGTCTGATATTTGGGCACTGACTCTCCCCCCTGGGTGGCTGCTGAGCTTGGAGAGGCCAGTGACTTGCCTGAGGTTACATGGTCAGGACTTGACAGAGCAAGAATTTAAACCCAGATCATTCAAATCTTGTGCACAAGTCTTTGGAAACCTATTTTCCCTCTATGTTAGGGACGAGAAAAATATGTGTGGCCCAAATCCAGTCCATGCTTGCTTTTATATGGCCTACAGTACAAGAGTGTGTTTATTTTTTCAAATACTGAAAAATATTAAAAGATTATTTCACAACATATGATTATTATATGGAATTCAAATTTTTAAAAGATTTATTTTTTTTAGGTGTATAAGTGGTTTGCCTACTACATTCATGTAAATACAACACTGTGTGTGTACAGTGTCCATAGTGGCCAGAAGAGGGTTATGGATCCCCTGGAACTCAAGTTAGACAGTTGTGAGTTGCCATGTGGGTGCTGGAGCTGAANCCCAGTCCTCTCAAAGAGCAGCTGAGTCATCTCTCTAGCCCTTGGAATTCAAATGTTAATGTTCATGAACCAGGTTTCATGGGAACCCAACCATACCCAGGTATCTGTGTTGTCTGAGATTGTATCCACGCCTCAATAGGAGAGCAGAGTGCAGACAGAGACCACGTGGCCCACAAGTCACAGCATTTCATCATGCACCTCATTACAGAAGTTCACTGCCCAAACTCTGGACCATGTTACCACCATCGCTGGGAGACTTTGTGGTTTTAAAGTCCATAGGGTTATAAGCAGGTACCCTTTGTACCCTTGTCCTTTCAAAATTAGCCTGGTAATAGCTATCAAATAGTTCTCTTGTCTGTAGAGATCAGTGAAGTCATCCCTGTAGGAACACACATCAGAAACAGGAATGGAATGACCTAGACACGTGTTTGTGGCATGCAGGCAACCATGGCTCTGAGAGTGTGGGACGGGCCCTATTCTTGGACTCATCGTTAACGAGCTATGAAAGTGAAATTATGTGTTTTAAAGTGTTAAATAATTTTTACTTGTGGCTTTGTTTGTTTTAGTTTTTGTGATATATTACAAATCTAGAAGACTTGTTAGTAATGAGGGGTAGTCAGTGGTACTGAGGTCACTGTTTTACTCCCCACAGAAGAGAGCCTGGCAGCACCAAATGCTTCAGTCCAAGAGGGAAAGCAAAGACATTCCTCCTTTNCTCTCCACACATTTCTTCATCCCCCAACAAACAGCAGGAAGAATCTAAATCATGGATATTCTGTTTTGTGTTTTAAAACAGGGTCTTTCTATGTGAGCCAGGCTGACCTTGAATGTTTGATCTTCCTGCCTCTGTCTCCTAAGTGCTGGGATTGTAAGAGTGTACCACCTTGGGTCCTGAGGGGCCAGGGAGAGAGTTCAGTCAGCCAAGTGTCTGCTGTGAAAGTGTGAAGACCCAAGTTCACATGCCCAGCATCCACGTAAATCTCTGGGTATGGTAGTGCACTGTGGTAACTTGGCTTTGGAACGGATGGGAACTGACCAGTACAAGCCACATAGCTCACTGGTCAGCCAGTTCGCTGAATCAAGGAGCTCCAGATTCAGAGAAAAATCTTGTCTCAAAAACTAAGGTGCTGGGACTGAGGCGGGGCTGGGGACACGACTCAGTGTGACAGCACAGGCTGCTCTTGCAATCCCAGGATCTACAACTCCAGATCCAGGGGATTTGATGCCCACTTCTGTGTTCTGCAGGCACCAGACACACAGCTGGTGCGTANTCACACATGCGGGCAAAACACTCATATGCACAAAAATGATTACAAAAGTAAGATGGAGAGAGATAAGGAAGACACCCAATATTAATGTGTAGCTTCCACATGCACACACATGTACCTTCACACACATGTATACACACCCAGATGGATATACATATCACACACACACACACACACACACACACACACACACACACACACACACAAGAAACCTATTGATTTTAAAAACAAGGTATAAAGATGGGGATCATAATGGCTGTACAACAGTGAGCATGAGTAATGAGTTTAATTAATTACACTGAACTACACACTTGAAAATAGTTAAGACATTATCTGATGCACATTTTACCAAAAACAATTAAAATAGATAANAAATTTGAAAAAAAACCTAAAGTTTTCAAAAAAGGGTTTTTATATAAAACTTCATTAGCAAAACAAAACAACAACAACAATCCCCAGAGAAGGATTTGAAGGTTTGTTGCTAAAAGGTGAGCATGTATGTGCATGTATATGGTGTGTGTGGTATATATGTGTGCTTACGTATGGGCACATTTTCCAGAAAATATTCATGTTCCACCAATTCAATCTCCTCTATTATTGTTTTCAGTTTAAGGAATGTTTTCAAGAATTCTGACATTTAGNATGCAATACACCAAGCACTTTTGCCNCAGCAAAGAAACCAAAATAATCATNCCNGAGAACCTGTTATAACTCCAGTATCTCACATCAGTGTCACCAGAAGAAAATATCTGCAGCCCTGAGCATGTATTAGCCCTCTGNTGTGCACGTGCAAANGCTGTTGCAACCTGGAGGAAAAGAGCAGTGCTAAAGAAAGTCAAAACCACAGCAGAAACCCAAGGCTAAAATGGAACCGAGACACAGGCAGGTGTGCCAATCCTACTGGAAGTTTTCCTCTCCAACCTGGANGCTGTAAAATTAAAGCTGAGTGTGGATATGGTCAAACATCTTTCTCTAATCCTATTTGCTAATATTTTCCAAAGATTAATAAGATAAAACCCCTCAGCATGTGCTTTGAGTTGTCTGGTAATTTCCACCTGCTCCTGAGGGCAGAAGTAGTGCACAGGGCTCCTGAAGGCTCTTCTGTTTGGAATACACACAGCAACAGCAGCTGCTTATGGCCTGGGCCTGGCAGCCATGGCTTGTGCCAATCGGCAACAACACTGGGCTTCTTAAGTGAAGCTGATGACAAAGGAGCAGCATGCTCCTTGTCCTCTGTTGTCTGCAGAAATACAGTCACTGCAGATCAGCTGCGGACTCGAGTATGAAACAGCGTGGTGTGTAGCAGATGCCAACGCAATCAAATAGCCATTGTCATGGCTACTTCATCTAAACCCTGTATACTCAGTCATCACAAACCTTACACACACACGTGCACACATACACACACACACACATTGACATTTGATCATCTTCTTAGAAGTTATGGATTTTCAAGAGAAAACTCTAAAATAACATTGTAAGTACAGATACCAGGTATGTATTGCCAAGTGGTAACAGGACAGAACTTGTTTTGTTAACCACAGGCTCTCTTTAGAGTAAGTGTGCAAATGGATGGCTCCTAAAGCAAACTGTCATCCTAGNGAGGAGTTCAGTCTGAGATTTAAAAATAGAATGACTACTTTCATGAGTTGCCGCTATCTAAAATTCTGGAGCATTGACAGAAAGTGTTATAGTCTCGATATTCTTCAGTTTGGAAACAATGGGCCTTCNTGNGCACAATGAAGCCTCTNGTGGGAGTTGCACTGGAAACAGAGTATAGGGAAAGAGGCCATAACAACCTGTGTCGTTGTGGAATCTAGACCTTTCTTCCCCAATCTATGTGATTTATAAATTATTTTAGCAATAAGAACCACTTCTCCTACACAGAGACAGTAAAATACTCAAAGGATGTGGCAGCTCTCATAGGAGAGGAGGTGAGGTCCTCAACTGAGCTCAGGCTTCACCTAGGGTAGCCAGAGAACTTGTGTGCTAAGGACTANGGTTTGCCTCATCCTGACCATGTTCTATATGACAGCTTGGATGAGAAGGACCCCTATAAGCTTTTAGGTTTCAGTACTTGGCCCCCAGTTGTTGGAACTGTTTGGGAAGCATTGGGTAGCCTTGTTGGAGGAGGCATGTCACTGGGGCTGGACNTGGAGGTCTATAAAGACTCATTCCCCATGCCCGCCTCTTTGCCTCAGAGTTGTGGCTCAATAAGTGAGCTCTTAGCTATTCCTTTGCTCCACCTAACTCTAACCCTCTGAAACTGGAAGTCAAATTAAATCCTTTCATTTGTAAGTTGTCTTGGT